>JBAWJQ010005995.1:600000-784620 GCA_037783105.1 Bactrocera zonata | reverse complement strand
CTCGAATTAAAAATTTTAAATTTCCAAACAAAATTATTTTATTATTCTATAGGAATCTTAGCAATATTGTTCGGATTAAAATTGTTAATTTCGAAATTTCTAAAATGCACTTTATTGTTACATTTATTACAACACTTGCATTTTAAAAACAATATCAAATCAAAAATTTTAATTTTCAAAAAAAATGTTATTCATATACCTTTTGGGATACAATATACTCTTATGCAGTTACATACATATCTAATTATGTAGCAATTACCCTTAAGACCATATAAATTCTTTTTATTTACACTTTCTCGAAGTTTTGATAACCTTCTTCAATACTTTTTAGCGAAAGCAATATTTTTCATTACTATAAAAATCTTCAAAATCTCTATAAGTTTTAACCACTTCATTTTTTGGATAAAGTTTTTTTCCAACAAAGCCAAAAAATTTGAATACTATTTTTGAAAAAAAAAAATTAATTCAAATTATGTTTTTTGTGTATTTAAAAAAAATTTAAAACTTTAGCTTAAACGTTCAATTTAAAATATTTTACTTGAAAAAAAAATTTTCTATAATTGTTTTACAATTCGAATACCTTTTTAATAATAATTTTAGTTATAATAATATTGTCTCTTTAATTTTTCAAACCCTTAAAAATTTTTAAAAACAATTTCTTCTTCAATATTGTTCCCACTTTTTTCAAAAGCTTAAAAACCCTTAAAATACTATAACTCCAAATACTTAAGTTTACTTTGTAAATATATTTGCCTCGAAAGCGAAATGAAAAAGTTTTAAAGTTAACCGCGTGTAATGTGTAAAAAATTAGATTAAAAAAATAATTGAAAATTAAAAAATTAATATAACGTTGAGTTCCTTTTTGGAATGGTTATTTTTTAATTTTTATATGTAGTAGTATTAAAGTAAAAATTGAGGAAAATAAAATTAAAATTAAACACTAAAAAGCAAAAAATAATTAAAAAATAATTTAGCAACCGACTGATTTTTGTTTAAGCATTTTTTAGATTTGTGCGTTTGTAAATTACAACAAAAGTAAGTTTAATTTGGAAAAATATATAATAAACATAACATAATTTTAAGCGCATTTAAGAACATTGCATACTTCTAGGCGTACAACAAATTATAATTATAGCAGTAATGTTAGTGTATTTTGTATATAATAAGAAAATGTTATTTGTAATGTTATTGGTAAAAAGAAAAATAATAAATTCAAACGCAAAATGTGGTAAGAAATTCCTTCCAAGAAAATTGAATTTGATTTAATTGTTTAGGCTTAAAAAACATAAAAGAGAAGATGAAGAAATAAAGAAAGAAGTGTGGAGTATTGTACACATTTTTTAGTAACACAGGTGATGAAAATTTTGGTTTTGCCTAAATATTGCTTATTAATATAATTTTATTTTCCGAAGAAAGCAATTTTTCTCTGCTGATAGTATGAAATTCCGTTAAAGCTCTGAAGTATATTTTTTGGAATTAAATAGCTTCAAAAATATTAAAACAGCTTTTGAAAGGTAATATATTTATTACATATATGTTATGTCGTATCTATTTATAAAAGTTTAAAAAGCTCCTTCAGCTCTCAAAACCGTTTTAATATATCTTATGCTTCAGAAAATCGATTTTTAATTCGAACTAAACATAAACTTGATTAAAATTTTTTAATGTTTTCTAAACCAACGACTCAAATATTAGTTACCAATAATATACTCGTGAGTATTTGCGGAGTTTCATACTTTTGGGAGAGAAAAATATTATTTATATACTACAAATACTCATAATAAAGGTGAGCTTTTATCACCGCACAATTTTGAAAGCTCTGGAAAAATTTATTTAAGCTTTTAGCTGTTGAAAAATCTTTCCACAAATATTTAATTCTCAGAAAAGTTTCGAAATTTTTAAAAAATTTTAATTAATTTCTGAATTCTATTCACACCTAAAATGGATATATCCAGCTAACATTGTATGATTATTATTTTTTAATTTTCTTAACTTTTTAAATTTTTTTCAAATAAAACGTAACTATATAGATCAAAATATTTCACAGTTTTTCATTTCTGAAAATTTTCATTCTATTTTCATCAGTTTGGTATTTAAATTTTATTTTACTCGTTTTGATGTTAAAAGCTTTCATTATTTTCTAAGAAAAAGCTTTCACTTTATTTTCATCAGTTTGGTATTATTGAGATTAATTTTATTTGAAAGTTGTCCGCTGTTAATTTGAAAGAATCTTCACTTCATTTTCATTAGTTGGTAAAATGGGTTATAATTATTTAAATTTATTTTTCTTGGTTTACTGTTGAAAGCTTTCACTGGTTTCAAAAAAAGTAAGAAATAGATGAAAGCCGTACGCTGTTAATTTTAAAGAGTTTTCGCTTCATTTTCATTCGTTTGGTAAAACTAGTTAACATTAATTAGAATTTCGTTTTTTCGTTTTGCTGATGAAAGCTTTTATTTGTTAAGTTTAAAGAGCTTTCATTTAATTTTCATCAGTTTGGTATTATGATTTAAATTTATTAAAAAATTTTTTTTCTCGTTTTGTTGATGAAAGCTTTCATTTTTTTAAATACATAAAGAGTATGTGAAAGCTGTACGCTGTTCATTTGAAAAAGCTTACTCTTCATATTCATGAGTTTGGTAATAAAAGTAAGTTAAAACTGTACACTGTTTATTTGAAATAGCTTTCACTTCATTTTCATCAGTTTGCTAAAATGGCTTAAATTATAATAATAAATTAAATTAAATTAGAAAATAACTATTTAAATTTAATTTTTCTCGTTTTGTTGATGAAAGCTTTCATTTGTTTTAAAATAAGAAAAAAGTAAAGTGAAATCTATACACTGCCCTTTTAAAAACAGCTTTCACTTTATTTTCATTAGCTTTCATATATTTCGTTTAAAACTTCGTTTCCTCGTTTTGCTGAAGAAAGGTTAAGATAAAATGAAATAAAAGCTGTGTGGAAAAGCTTTCTCTAATTTTCCGTTCCGCTGAGCTTAAGCTTTTCTAAGCTCAAAACTGCATGTTTATTTAGAAAATACTACATATGCGTGGAAAAATATTATGAGCTCTGGATTTATAATAAAAAATATCAAAATTAAGCCCTCCAATGTTATAATTGTTTTTTATAATTTCTAAATAGTTACAAAAGTTCCAAAATTGTAAATAATGGAAAAGGGTGCATTGCAGGATTGTGTTAAATGTTGTTTATGTCTAGCAAATAAGAATATGAAAAATATTTATTTTTATGATAAATGTGAATATAAACAGCAAAAGAAATAAAACTCCAAGCAAATGTTAAGTGTGGCAAAAATAATCTAGGGAAACCGCAAAAGTCATGTTTGTAGCAACAAGAAATTACTTTATGGAAAATTGTAAAAATATTTACTTAAGCAAACTAAGAACAAAACCTAACTGTAATTAAAAGTAAGAGGTAAGTAACACAAATATTAAAAAAAAAACTTAAAATTGACTATTTGCCGTAAAAAATAAACTTAAACCTATAGGTACACTGAGAAAAATTATCTAGGGTTCTAAGAGAAAAAACAGCTGCTATTGTAAAATATTTCATAGGGAAAATATTGCAAATCTGATTTTATAAAATCAAACGATCAAAAGCTATTTATAGCAATTGAAATATACTTACATATATATATATTTTTTTTGTATAATATGCGGTGCGCAACTATTTAAGAAGCATGTAAAATGGTTGGTTAAAAGTAGTTTTAAATTATTGCATAAATGTGTTAACAAATGAAGTTGCAACAATATGATAAAAATAAAAAAAAAATATGAAACGCTTTTGTAATTAATTTCACACTTGAAAATATTATGGAAGAATAAGCTGAATGGTGGTATTTAAGCCATAAACAAAATAAAGGAAACAGAAAGTCAAAATGAGAGAGGAAGATGAAAACGGTAGTATTAGAAGCCATGACGAAGGCGACAAGCTGGCTTAGCTTTTATTGAACACTAAAAGAAACAAGTAATAAATAATAAAAAAAAAGCTTAAAAGCTCATGAGGCATTTTAAATAAACTGCAGGTTCCATCGAATGGCGGAAGCATTTACTTTTATTATTTAATAAGAATATTTTCAAACATAATGAAAGCTCTTTGAATGAAAGTTTGCCAGTTTATATAATTGAACTTAATAGGGTGGTAAAAATTCAACGGATTACAGATGCGCATCTGAAGTCCTCAACATAAGGAAAGCTCTCTATTATATGAGATGATGTCTCCAATAAGTGTAAAAGCTCATTGGAGCACAATAATATTATTTTTTAGGATATTTTAAAGCTTTGTATAAAGTGAAAGCTTTCAGGATTCAATAATGGAAAATTTTTAGCATCAAGCTTGCAGTTAAATGCATAAGCATAAGAAAAGCTCCCAATTGAATTCGAAATTTTTTGACAGCGATTGAAAAAGCTCATTGGAATACAAAACTTTTATTTCTTCAAACAACGTCTTCGAGCTTCGGATGCAATCGATCACTATTTAATAGTGAACAATTTTTAATTTGGAAATTTACAGTTAACAACCTAAAGCCCTCAGATTTGGGAAAAGCTCCCAAATTTATGTGAAGACATTTGTCAGTCAATGAAAAAGCTCATTGGACTACAATAATTTTATTTTTTATAGGATATTTAAAAGCTATATATGGAGTGAAAGCTTTCAGGATTCAATAATGGACAGTTTTTTAGCACCAAAGCTTACAGTTGGAAATCTGAACCCCTTCAGTATGAGAAAGATTCTTAGTTACATTTAAATTTTTTTGGCAGTGATTTTAAAAGCTAATTGAAATACAATAATTAAAAGTTTATAGAATATTTTAAAACTTTTCATAAAGTGAAAGCTTTCATGAATTAATAGTGGACATTTTTTAGTGCCGAAGCTTGCAGTTAGAAATCTGAAGCTCTCAACATTATGAAAGCTCTCGCTTACAGGTGTCTGGTAAAAGCTAAGAGAGTTTGTGTGCAAAAGTTAAACGGAATACAAACAAACGCCAATTTGAAGACATACAAAACAAGATGTTGATTATAGGTATTATGTAGATGTTAATGAAAAGCAAATGAATTCAAAATTCAAAATATTAAATAAAATTAAATGTGAACATAAGTAGCTATTAATAACGTATAAGAAATAATAGACTTTAAGTACACAAATTCAATGATGAAGACAACAAAAAGCTAGTCGTAATGTTAACTGATGGAAAAATTAAAAACAAAAGAATTAATAAAAGCTGAAAATAGCAAAAAAAAATATTATAATAAAACATTGAGTTGAATGAAAAGTAACTTATTTACAATGCTTAATATTTAAGAATTATATTTAATAAAGAATTGTGCATATAAATAAAAAATAATAACAAAAACAACTTACTAAAAGCGCAAAAAAATAAAAATTTTGGGAAATAAAATGTTTTGGTATGCAAAAAAAAGCCAGAAAAAAATACAAAAAACAGTAAGGCAGTAATAACAACAATAACACTAAAAACCGCGCCGTTATAAAAGAAATAGATCGATTGCATTTAAATGGGAAAAAATAGCCAATTTAGATAAAAGAAAAGCCGAAAGTTCATTGAAGCATCACAGAGCTTCACAGCCAACAGATGAATGAATAACAAAGCAAAGACGAATGTTTCAAACAACTACACAGAACATGAATTAAATGAACCAACAAAAAGAAACACAAATTTAAATAAAAGAAATGAAAAAACAATTCCATAGTGTTTTATTATTTAAAGGCGTAAGCGGGATAGAGAGAGCTTTTTTATTTGATAGTTGTAGCCAGATACACATTTAAAGGGATGCCCAGCGACCAAGTAGTCGACATTCAATCAGTTTTTCACTTATCACTTATCTCCTTCCAAGGCTATTTTGATCCAAGGTCTGAATCGAAGCAAGATTGTAAGCATAGACTTAGAATTTATATATCCCCACAGAAAAAAATCTAACAGTGTGATATCAGAAGTCCTTGGGGGCTAAACAACCGATCCAAAACATGAAATTATAAGCTGTCCGAAGTGTTTTTTCAATAAATCCGTTAGTTCTTGCGATGTATGGAAAATGGCGCTCTTTTGCTAAAACCAAATGTTGCCGAGAATACCAGCTTTAATTTAGGCATCAAATAGTCAGTTATCTTGGCGCGATAACGGTCGCTATTGGCAGTTGCGCTCTCACCAATATAATTTTTGAAGAAATAGGAACCGATGGTTCCACCGGCTCACATACCCCACCTAAGCGATATTTTATGTGGATGAAATGACAGCTCTTGAATCTCTTCATGCTGCTCTTCGTCCCAACTGTGCCAATTTTTCTTGCTTACATATCCATTGAGCCATAAATCATCGCTGAACAATATTTGGCTCGAAGACGTTGGATCTTCTTGGAACACTTCAAAAGCCCATAGAAGAAAGCGATGTTGCTTGGGAAGGTCGAGCGGTTTAAGTTCTGGCACAAGCTGAATTTTGTGCGCTTTCAATTCAAGATCTCGAAGTAAAATACGCCAAGTCGTTCCATACGTCAGCCCGAGTTGGTGCAAACGTTGCCTAATTGACTCTCCGCGTTCATGTACACTCTCAGCTACGGCTTTCAAAAAATTATTTTTTTTGTGCATTTTCGTTAAATGTAATATCTTAAAAATATTCTCTGAAATTTTCACGTTGATCTGATAAATAGTTTTTGAGAGCTCGGGCACTTCAAAGCAAAAAGGCAAATTTTAAACGCGTTTTTCTCAAAACTATGTTTTTTGAAGTCGTGACAACTGCAACTCGAAAACCACTTAGTAGGTTTTAATGAAATTTATACAGCCTTTAGAATACATAATAAACTCGGGCCTGATTGAAGAATTTTTATTTTTTCAAGAATTTCAATTTTTTAAGACCAATTGACTGTCGATTTTTTCCCAAAAATTTAGAAAAAAAATTCCTGAGGCCTTTTTTATAATTTTTGAAAAAAAGATCCTTCGATCAGGCCCAGGATTATCTATTTATAAAATTATTTTTTTTTGTCCGATTTATTTTAGATGAATCTCCAAGGACTTATGTTGTCACCGCAAGTTCCTTTTTTTGGAACTGGGTCAACACTAACAACTATAACTTTGGAAATTAATTTTTTTTTTTTTTTTTTTTGAAATTTTCGCGACTTTAAATCAACACATTCTATAGTAATGCCATATTACTACTTTTGTAAAATAACATGATTTAATGGCAAAAAAATACTGAAAATTCTCATTTTTTCGTGCCTCTGACTACCCCTAACCCCTTAAGGGGGTATTCTACTCTAGAAATCAAATTTCGGGCAGTTTTTTGAATTTTATTTAAAAAAAAAAACCAAAAATATTTTTACCATCCATTTTTTATGGTGTTTTTATTGATATCTTAAGAATACAGAAAAAAAATTTTACAAAAAAAATATTAAAAATTAAAATAATTAGAGGGGGGAGGGGGAGAGACAGGTGTAAAAAAATGGCGCATCCTGGTGACATTGATCTTGACTCTCCTGGTTTTCTAAAAAAAAACATCATAAGAAATTCTTAATCAGTAAGGATGCTGTTATAGTCCCTACCTCAGGGAACACGAAAAAATTTTTTTTGAAAAATGGCGACTGCCTGAAAATAAAAATTAGTTTTTACTCTTTGTTTTTTTGAAAAAAATCGAATTTTTCAAAATTCTAGAGTAGAGTACCCCCTTAAGACTTTCCATGATGAAATGCCAAACAATACTGAGCAAACATGACAGCTTGGCACGGCTGATCCGAGATTTGTCAAAAAATGCTATTGAAAAAGCTACCTCTACTTGCATCCGCCGTATATCGATCAACAACGATTGTTTTTTTTTGAAGATAAAGAGAGAGACGCACTTCGCCATAGACAAAGTTAGTATATACAGATAGTAATCATGTTCCTACTGCGAATTTCAGGTGCAGCTTTGACAAATCTTAAGTCCTTTGGCCATATTAATAAATCCAATCGATCCTTTTCCATACAGTGTTGTGTGATAAATAGCAATAAAAATTAACCGGTTAAAAAACATCAAATAAATAAGCAAACGCTTGCTACGCGTTGACTCAACCGAGTCCCACTAAAGGAAAGTGGAATGAACTTCGTGCTGCCCACAAGCAAGGCGCTCTCGACGACTAACTGTTTGTAAACACATAAAGAGTTTAAAAAACACCGCATAAGCGAAAAATTAAATAAATATCAACTATGATAAACAACAACAACTGAAAATTTACAAATATGATTAACAACAACAACTACAAGCAAATGTTAAGTGAATGGCAAAATGAAATGAACTAAACCAGATCTGGCAGCTAACAAAGTCAGATTACCAAAATAAGCGCGAGGAGTGGGAAGTTAATAGTACGAAGTGGGAGAAACAGGTGTTGCGTGGAGATCACGGTGAAATGGCAAGTTGTCAAGTCATGTTGTTAAGCAACTATAAATGGTGTGCATGTAGCAAGTGCCGTTGATAATAATGATGATGTTGCCGATGGAGCTGATGATCCATAATGCGTGCGTGACTGACCGGTTGCTGGTGGCACGCGTCGCTTGTAGGCGAAAGGCGACAAACTATGAAAAAGAAAATCTAAATATTTAAAGAGTGCCTCAAAAGCAAATGCCAAATTACATGATATTGAAAGGGCAATCTCTCGAAGAGAGAAGAGAGTTGAACTTAGAAGCATTACCACCGACAAGAATATGAATTTGTAAAATCCATGAAAAAGGGTCAGATTAATACCAAGAACTGGCTAGGCTGCTTTTAAGCAAGGCTTTTTTCCTAAATGGGACTTGTACTGAGTTTATTTGTCTTTTATTTGGACCCTGAAGTGTTGACAAGGCAGAAATAAATTTATAAGGTCTTCGAATATTCGAGAAGGTTCGAAAAATAGGCTTTTAAACATTTTTATATTTCAGTTTAAGAGACATTCAATGCGCCCAAATGGTCCAAAACCGTCCGGAACTCAAGGCTCTTTAAAGAAATCTGCCTCCGGGAGTCTTTCGAATATTCCGTAGTCAGGCATTCCCAAAAATCTAAACTCCAGCTACTTTACAGCAAAAATACAAAAAACCAATCACAATAAGACAACGAAAGCCTAACAACAACGCGAGTAAATAAAGTCAAAGAAATAAGTTTAATAAATATTGAGAAAAAAAAACAACAACATGAAACTGAAGACGGCTTACGCAAAGCGCCGATAAACAAACGCCTTCGTCGTCGCCAACAGCGATCAATTGGTAATTGGCTTTTCCACTCGATCACCAGCGCAATTCATGGTCAAGCAAATGTGGCATGTGTTGCACGCAA
The DNA here is from genome assembly GCA_037783105.1 of Bactrocera zonata. Lineage (NCBI taxonomy): Eukaryota > Metazoa > Arthropoda > Insecta > Diptera > Tephritidae > Bactrocera > Bactrocera zonata. The sequence goes on along the minus strand of JBAWJQ010005995.1, from coordinate 775,315 downwards.
AGCGTAGCCAACATGCAACCAAACAGTGCAAGCGAATGCGAAAATTGTTGGTGTGTAAGCATTTCGAACGCGTTTTTAATTGTCAACAAGCTAAGGAAAGTACTAGAAATCCAAAAAGTATAACAGCAAATTTTATTTTTACCCGATACAAAAGTTTATTGTCCTATACAAGTTGCCACATAACGCAAAATCGCTCGCGAGCTGAATTTGAAATGATGATGGCCTTTTGGTTGTTGATCAAAGTTTGTTTCGTTGCAGCAAATTGTGGGTAATTTCAGGTATAGTGGGTTCGAGCAAGGCTGCTAATTCGAAAACTTGTTAAAGAGAAGACATTTAGATGGATTTGGATAATCAACCTTATGATTGAGATTTATAGTTCAAAGCTTGCTTGAAATATTTCTAGAAGAGGGTTCAAACAAAGTGTACTTACTCATTCTTCATTGAGGCTGACAAAACGAGAAGACTGCAGCAAATGTCTACAGCAGGGCACCAGGGAAACAATGGAGCATCTCTTGTGCGCTTGTCTCGTATTGAGAAGACTACGCTATAGGCATCTGGGATTACCACAGTATGATACGCCGGAGGAGGTATCAACAGTGAACCCGCAGAGTCTGTTAAAACTCGCGTCAAACGCAGGCATCCTAAACGATGGCTACTCCTCTAGGACTTGGCAAATGAAATCCATCTGGTATCGCAAAGAACCAAACTGATCTACATATTTGTGGCTTATTGGCCTACTAGATTAACCTAACCTAACTTGTTGTAGTGGGTCATGTGCTAGACTGGATAGGGTACCAAACTTAAAATATTTGTTTTGTCGGTTGTTCTTAGGACTCGTGTTTGTCTTCAGTAGCATTTCAAATAAAACATGGTCTCTCATAAACCTCAATTGGCGCTCCGAGAGATCTGAAAACTTAGTATCCACTGAAAAGCAGCAACAGACATAGAAGGAGTCCATTACGTTGGTATTACGTACCCAACGAAAAACTGAAATTGATAATCTTCTGCTATTTCTTTTAACATTTAAAAATTTCAGTCCATAGCAATGAAGCCAATGAAGCCTGGAATCAACATCTGTATCAGAGGTGGGCAGCCTACCAATAAGTAAATCCAAAAATTACAAATACCATCCAGAGACGAATGAAGCAATGCAACCAATAAAAATTAATACACTTTTTCAACCAATATTTTCACCTGCAATTCATCTTACAACACCATTCGGTTTAATTTTTTTGTCACTGCAATGCCTTGTGGCATGCCACAAATGCAGAAAAAGCCATGAAAAATGCGGCAATGAAATTTGTCATTACAGCCAATTACGGTAAAGTGGATGAAGACCGAATGCCAGTGGTCAATCAAAGCGACAACAACACTGAAAGCGTTAAAGCATGCGACAGACACAGCCTTCTTTGGTTAATGGCAACAAACCGTTAGCCGATGTTTACACAGAAATCACAAGCTCTGCTTGGTGGCATATATGGCCACGCTGGGTGTAAGGAAATGATGAAATACTCCTGACAATGTTGAATGAGTTTTATGGAATGAATGAAGCTGTCGAATTATCTAAGATTTGATGTGGACTTCCATGCGGAGATAATTTGTGGCAAGCCAATTGGTATGCGATTATATGTGGAAACATTTAAAACGTATAATTGCGTACGGAGACAGTTTACGAATATGGAGAGAGGAAGTGTCTACGCATTAAATAATTTAGAGTATTTTAGAGGCTTATTAGACACATGATTAGCTTTATGAAAAATTATAGACCGCAGTCAAAGAACAGAACTCACAAGCTCTTCTCAAATTGACAATTTCATTTCAAGTTCAAAGGTGGATCTCTTTATAGTTCAAAGGTCTATAAATAGAAAAAGAAAATGGCGAAGGAATCCCATACTGCAGTGGATGAACGAAATGATCTAAGAAACAGTATTTGAGCCACAACACTGACGTATCTCTTTCTATCTGTAAAGTCCATAGAAAAAAAAAATAGTGAAGGAATCCCTTACTTCTACTGACCGACTGAATGCACCAAACAGTTTAAGAAACAGTATTGGATCCTCAAACCCGGACTGAGTGTGTATCTAACTCTTGTTTTTTAAACCTTTTGCTTTCAACGAAGCAATACTTTTTGCGAAGTTGACCTTTACGAAAGCTGATACCTCATTTAAACTCAGTTTGACTCTTCATTTTATAATGAAATCCGTTGCTCTGGATCAACGTATGCAAATCGAATAAATTTATTACCAAAATAACGACTCGGTTTGGAAGTCGCACTGTGCGCTACTTCCAATATTCGCCTGACATAATGCTGGGCGTCCCTACTTCGAGCGACCATGTATCGGTTTTGCACCACGTTTACTCTGCGTAACCTCAGAGACGGCTCCGGAGAGGCTATTGTGAATCGAATGCGTCCATCCGGCATGGTACAACAATCGGTGATGTATGTACCCTGTCCATTTTACGAAAAACTTTGCGGAAGAATGTCGGTTGAAGTCGAAGAATCACCTTGTTGTTGTTGTAGCGACAAAAAACATTTCCAAAGTCATTTCGAGGTTTGGTGCCGAGTTGACGGTCCTTGGCCGGTTAAAAATCCAGGTCCTTTCCGGGAACTTATACCCTACTGTCGTGGGAACGGGTCAACAGGTATTTTGTCGAACGATCATCAAGCGCGACGGTCCTTCTATGTACATATAGTCCAAAGCGAGATGTCCACCCATCAAAAGGTAAGTTTCACAAGAAATTCATATTCAATGTTCAGTGATGAAGAGCATTTTTGGTTGAATGGGTACGTTAATAAACAAACCTTTCGCATTTGGAGTAATGATAACCCTCACGCCATTATTTAAACGCCATTACATCTTCCCAAAGCCACTGTTTGGTGTGATCTGTAGGCAAAGGGAATCATTGGTCGTTATTGATTCAAAAGCAAGAAAGAAACGTTAACTTCAGTTGCAATTTGTATGGCAGATGTACGCTATAGTGGTGCGCTATTAGCGGTTCCGAGACAAATGCCATTTGGGAAAAAAGGAACGTGTGCAAAATTTCAGATCGACATATCAAACACTGGGGGCCTAGTCACCGTTTCTACAGAGAAACAGAAGGACTGACAGACAAATATGGCTAGATCGATTTCGCTCGTCATTGTCACGACCATAATTTATATATACAGATCCAGGCAAGGAGAAGCATGCCTTCTGGATCATAAACTACGACGCTATATTAAAACTCGAAATACCGGACGAATCGGACATTGCAGCAGTAATTACAGCAAGAGATATAGAAAAGCGTGAAGAAAGCTTAATCAGTTCATGACACGATCGCAAGCATGACTCGACTCACGCAACCTCGAGCTCGTTGCGGAGACAACAGAGCTACTACTGCTAACAAATAAGCATATTTCCCTCTAGATAAGTAAGCAAACGACTACGGATATTCTTAGGATACAAAAAGCAGTAACTACCTAGGTGTTAGACTGGATCCCAGACTAACGTTCTGAGTACAAATCCAGCACACCGCAGGAAAGGTAGCGAAGACCACCTTCCAACTGAGCAGACTCATGGCCAACATATAAGACCACAGCTAAGAAAAGAGAAAGCTCTTAATGTCGATGACAGTGTTCTTTATACGGAGCTGAGGTCTGGAAAGACGTGCTTAAAAAGGAAAATCGGCGTAAGGTAATGACCAGAGTGGACCGCACCGCAGCCCTCAGAGTTGCAACAGCGTACCGAACAGTGTCAGATGATGCCATATTAGTTTTAAGGGTAATGCCCCAATTGGCCTTCTTGCAAACGAAAGGAAAAAGCTGTTGGAGCAAAAGAAAACATCCAATAATAACAAGATCGCACACATTGTAACAAAGTTGGGAGAATGAGAGTCACGGCAGATGGATCAGACTAATAAAAGATCGAGACTGGTGGACACGCCGTAAATACGGCGAAGTATATTTTTCCACAACCCAGCTGTTATCTGGTGACGGATACTTCAAAAAGTAGCTCCCAGAATTGCAAAGTCGAATAGCCTTCTTGCCTACACAGCGACGGGACTGAAGACGACGCTGAACATACAATCTTTGACAGCGAGAACGCACCGCCGTAAAAGACCTGGTTTGCCCAAAAATCGCGGACAATTTAATCAGCATTATACTGGAGAGTGAAGCAAACTGGGAGATTATTTAGAAATTTGCAGCAATCTTGCTACGCAACAAAAAAAATGTCTCCGACGTTTCATTCTGGTTGTTACAAACTTCGTGCTAAATTTAATATACACTGTTCAGGATATAAAAACAATATGTTGAACCATTCCTATTCAAAGTTTAGTTTGGCAAAGACCCACCCGTCTCTTCATGATTTGCTCAATAAACAAACAAAATTTAATTTTTTTAAAACCTCTTTCCCCAGTAATGTGCGCTGCTTTCAAAAATCTCAGAAATATGAAATTCATAAATAACAATGAACGCTAGTTGGTGCATGCCACATTTGTTATCAGCTTTACAGGATCTGCTTGTGCGATTAACAGTGACTGTAATAAATATGCTGTAAACATACCAGAGCAATGGCAAAATAAGCAAAGCAAAGACAACCGCTCTAACCTTGTCCATGGAACTAGCGGCCGCAAGTGGCAAGTGCAATAAGGTAAACACGACACTTGCAACGTGAAAGAAAACGCACTAACAACAACAAAAAAGCCAGCTATTATGCTTATAACTGCAACAACAACAAACACTTGAGCACTCTTTAGACCGAAAAGCAAAATAAAACAGTCCTGCAAATGTCGTTGTACTCCGTTGCGAAAAAGTCCACCACAACAACAACAATAATAACTACACCAACAACTGGCATATTTGTGGGATCGACGAAAAAACTGAATAAAAATGAATGCCAATAAAATTGGCTCTGCAGGCGAAATACAACAACAAAACATGCCAGCAAAGGCAACTACAACAATGCCAACAACAAAACATGCTTAAAAATAGTTAACCAGTTGCACGCCTAATCATCACTGACGGCCTAAAAGTGAGCAAATAAAATCACGCCGCAGCAGGTCGTCTGACGGCTGTCGCAGCAACGTTGGGCCAACGAACGCCAGCCAACAACAGCAGTAACAGCTGAGGCAATGACAACAACAATAAGGCAACAACTGGAGAAGCAACAAAAAAGGCAATGAAAATGTCTCATTAAAAATAGCAAGAAAAGTCAACAGTTGAATGAAGTGGAAAAGTGAAAAAGGCGAAAAGGCAATGAAAACGGTAAATTGGCAAGGTAAAGTCAAAGCTCGCTGTTGTTGTTATTGTACTTGACTGTGGTCGTTGTTGGACTTGAGATTTTTGTGAGAATTTGTGGACTGCTTTGGTTAAAAACATATTGGTTCGCCATTTAAGTGTTATCTTTTAATAAAATTTGATTTGTTAAATTTTTTTATTTTGAAAAAGTGGGCGTGGGCTCGCTCTCTACTTTAATGTACATGTCTCATAGACCACTAAAGATACCATAGCCAAATTCGCTTAGGAAATTTCTAAAAAGAACTATTATCGGCAGTTTGAAAATGTATGAAATCGGTTGGCAACCCGCCCCTCTCTCCATATAACGGTACGGTTAAAAATTACTAAAAGCGTATAATACCAATAACTAAACATGACAGAGGCTTTAAATTTTACTCCCACGATAGCATGAGAAGCCTTTAATAGAGCCGGGCTCAAAATTAGACGACAGGCGAGGCACCGCCAACTTTTAGGTGAAATCACATATCTCGAGATCTGTCGAACCGATTTCAACCAAATTTGGTACGTGACATACCTCTGGTATTTTTATGTTACGGGGATAAAATGGGCGAAATCGGACTACAGCCACGCCTACTTTCCATAAAACACAATTTTAATATATCAATGTCCGGATAAAACGAATAGTGAATTTGAGGTGTGCGACCATATCACTAAAAATTGCGTCAATAGAACTAAAACTGTTCAAGGCCCTAGGTACTGAATTTGTGGACCCCAAGATCTATAGTTGACTCTTTAGCGAAAATATCGGTCAATGCGTCTGATTTATAATTAAAATTCAGAGTGAATCCTTTCCTGATTGTAGTATGTCTGTGTGCTACAAATGGGTTGAATAAGGTCAATACTTTCTTAGCCCATATATGTATACCTAATATAAAGATTTTTGAAGTTTCGGAGGACTTTATATCGTTTTTCATTTAAAGGTGTACACTTGTGCTGAAAATTAATAAAATCGGCCGAAAACTCGCTCTAGACCCCTTACAACTCAAGCTTTGTGTATTGGAAGGTATTACCCCGCCTTGAATCCCTTCAAGTTGAAAGAGTATAAAATGTTTAGTTATACCGGAACCTAGCTCTTACTTACTTGTTTTTATATTATTCCAATTTTAAATGTTTATTGTTAGTATTTTTGATTTTTTTTTTAAATAAAATGTAATCAAACTGATAATAAATTAGTTTCTTTATTTTGTTTAAATTTTTGTCTTCAATTTTCAATTATGATGTTTCTTTTTTTTATGTTTAATTTTATTTTTATTTTATTTTATTTTATTTCATTTTATTTTATTTTATTTTATTTTATTTTATTTTATTTTATTTTATTTTATTTTATTTTATTTTATTTTATTTTATTTTATTTTATTTTATTTTATTTTATTTTATTTTTTACTTTATTTTATTTTACATTATTTTATTTCATTTTATTTTATTATATTTTATTTTATTTCATTTTATTTTATTTTATTTTATTTTATTTTATTTTATTTTATTTTATTTTATTTTATTTTATTTTATTTTATTTTATTTTATTTTATTTTATTTTATTATATTTTATTTTATTTTAATTTATTTTAATTTTTTATATTTTATTTTATTTTATTTTATTTTAATTTATTTTATTTTTTTTGTTTTTTTTTATTTTATTTTGTTTTATTTTATTTTATTTTATTTTATTTTATTTTATTTTATTTTATTTTATTTTATTTTATTTTATTTTATTTTATTTTATTTTATTTTATTTTATTTTGTTTTATTTTATTTTATTTTATTTTATTTTATTTTATTTTAATTTAATTTATTATATTATATTTTATTTTATTTTATTTTAATTTATTTTATTTTATTTTATATTTGTTTTATTTTATTTTATTTTTATTTTTATTTTATTTATTTGTATTTTATTTTACATTATTTTGTTTTATTTTATTTTATTTATTTATTTTTATTTTATTTTATTTTTATTTATTTATTTTCATATATTGTTTTTTTTTAATTATTAAATTTTACTTAATTTTTCATTAGATTTATCACTTTTCGCTGCACAAAGCACATACTAAATCATTGCCAGCAAACCGGAATAAATTGTTAATAGGCAAAAGGAATACAAAACAAACACATGACTTCACTTGTACTTGTAATTGCATTAAATTTTGATGTTATTGTATTTTTTCTTAGCACTATTTGTGTTTTTTTTTTCTTTTTAACAGTAAACAGGATGTTGATGTTGAAAAGCATTTAATGAGTCAACTGAGATACAACTTGTGAAAAAGAGAGTGAGATAGGCTGAGAGAGTTAGTTTTCAAGAAAATACCGCAAATATTACACAACAAAAGGCTTTCGCTTTCATTTGCCCAGCTGAGTTAGTCGCTGTTTAACATAACAGCCTTATGTTGCTTAACAGCGAATAACAGAGAAATGTTAACGAATGCAGTTACGAGCCTACCAATGTTAGATCTGGTATAGCAGAGAGAGTTAAGATATTTAAAATGAAGTAAAAATGTACTGAAGTTGATTAAAATCAACAAAGCTGAAGGCAGGCATCATAACAGATCGAGTTACAAATTATTGCTATTAATAAAGTGCGCAGTAAAAATCCGAAATATGCACAACGAAACAGTTAAATGAATATCAAAATTATTGCGCCCAATAGACACATTCACACACATGCCCACAAATACACGACCGAGATTTAAAATTATTTTCGTAATTTATCAGTCGATTTTAATGAGTTTTATCAGTGGATTGGGCACATTTGCGATTTAATGGCGAAATTGCATTGCAGTCATGGGCATGTAAAAGCGCATATGCAGATAATATTCAAATATTATGCCTTTATAATATATATATTTATATGTATGTGTGTGCAAACTAATATAACTGCTTGCGTTTGCGAGCGAGTTTGTTGTTTATGATATTGTTTATTGCATTTTATATCCGATTATTATTGACTCAATGATAGCGAGCTCAGCTCAACTCAGCTCAGACGCGTATTACACATTATTTAATACAATATTATAGTTGTTGTTTGTGTTTGCGAATGCAAAATACTTGTTTATTTTTGAATTTTGTTGATAATTTTCGAAATTTTGGTGGCAATAAGGCCGATTGATGTGATTTATGAGCTCAGTAGAGTAAGCGAAATGAGCGTATAAGCATTTTGAGCAACGTGAATAAATAAATGAGGTTAAAATAAATTTGAACATTTTGAGAAAAATGAGAAAATCGCAAAATAATTTTTGCGAAAAAGGGTAAAATAAAAGTGTTAAATAATTTTAAGTGAGCAAAATTATTATGAGAGATGCAGCAACATTGCACAAATGTGTCTCAATTGTAAATCATATAGTAAAATACCTACAGGTGAACTGTCAACAAATTTAATTAATGTCATTTTAATACTAAGACAGAAGTTAAATAAAAAAGAGTATTATACTAAAAGCAAGAAAAAAACATTACATAGAAAATTTAAAACCCTTCACAAAAAAAAACAAGAAAAAACGTTAACTTCGGTTGCACTGAAGCTAATATACCCTTCACCGGTGCATTTCTTTTAGTAACTATGTGTTCAGTTTATATGGAAGCTATATGCTATAGTAATCCGATCTGAACAATTTCTTCGTATATCATATTATTACCTTAAGCAGTAATCCATGTCAAATTTCGTGAAGATACCACGTCATATGCGAAAGTTTTATTCACATGCCCTTGATTCCGTTCGTTCGGTTTGTATGGCAACTATATGCTATAGTGAGCCGATCTGAGCAATTTCTTCCGATATTACATTATTTCTATGAACAATAACTCTTACCAAATTTCGTGAATATATCTTGTGAAATGTGAAAGTTTTCCATACAAGAACTTGATTCCGATCGTTCAGTTTGTATGGCAGCTATATGGTATAGTGATCCGATATCGGCAGTTACGACAAATGAGCAGCTTCTTGAAGAGAGAATGACTTTTTCAAAATTTCAAAACGATATCTTAAAAACTGAGGGACTACTTCGTATATACAGACAGACAGACGGAGCATAAGGTGCAGTATTGACATACAGGGGGACGAATTCGCTCGGCTATACCAGCTGTGGCTGCAGCGGTAGCAAACCCCATCCAAAGGACGATGGACACACAGGCTGATCGTAGAAATTCATTAGTGGATAGACGCCGTGGGGACTGGAATTTCCACCTAACCCATAGATGCTTTATAAAGTATCTCTTTCAAATTAATCATGACGTTCGTCCGTATTGTCCGTCATGTACGTAATTTTTTGGTGCTCCCGATTTTTACACAAAAGGAAAAAAATAAAATCTATACTCGGCGGTAGTATAATGGTGGAAAATTTGACAACACAGATATGTAAGCCCTCTCATAAATGGAAAGCTGTCAGCGTTAGTCGTAACTGAGTAGATCAGGAGTCAGTCTGTACAATAGAAGAGACTTAAATGTCTTTTTCTCTCTCATGAACTAGTAGTGAAGTAGTACTTAAACCGGTGATCCCGTGGGAGAGACATACAAGTAAATTGGGAGTAGACTAGGCTTAGCGAATTAAAATGCCGCACTCCTGATTTGAATGCTTCCACCCTCCTATAAAAAAAACGGACTTGGCTAAATTGAATATAATGGAGTCTCCGACGCTTCCTTCTAACCCTTTTCAGAAAGGGTGGGCCATATAAAATTTTAAATTTAAAAAGTCAATAACAAAAAACGGCTTGATATTTTTCAAAGGTCTAACATTTATTTAAAAGATTGTTTTATGAAATTTATTTGTGGAAAACAATTTCGGACAAATGACCACCACGGCTGAGTTTACAGTAGCTTATTCGATCCACCCAATTTTGGAGTACTTTCTCGATGGTTTCAGGCCTTATATCAGCTACAGCAGCTTGAATCTCGTACCTTAGATCTTGAATTGTTTCTGGATGGTTGGCGTAACATTTATCATTAACAGCTCCCCACAGAAAATAGTCCAACGGAGTTATGTCGCAGCTTCTGGGAGGCCAATTCACATCACCTCTTTTGCTGATTATGCGATTTTCGAAGAAAGGGCGTAAAAGATTGAGTGTAGCGTTCGCTGTATGGCACGTAGCGTCCCTGTGCCCAAATGCGACAATTCTGCTTGTTAACTTAACCATCGAGATGGAAATGAGCCTCGTCCGAAAAGATGATTTTTCGGTAAAATTGACCATCTTCGGTTTTTTTTTCAATATTTCCCAGTCTTCTTCTAGTGATTAGCGACTTGTACTGAATCGAATACTTTCAGAGATGCAGCCGCTATATTTGATACACCGAACTAGACCGCTGTCGCTTACCCAAAGCGCAAAGAACCTTTCTCTCGAATAATCTTAAGGCTGACTAATCAGATATTGTAATTGTCCATTCCTGCAGGCCATATAGCAGGATGGGAATGATGAGGGACTTGTAGAGTTTGGTCTTTGTACGTCGAGAAAGGACTTTACTTCTCAATTACCTACGCAGACCAAAATAGTATCTGCTGGCATGAGTGATTCTGCGTTGGATTTAATGGCTGATATTATAGTCGATGTTGTTATGAGATGACTGGAGATACTTCTTCTGCTCCTCGTTCACTTCACTCGGGTGTTGTCACTTTTTCATTGGTAATGGTGTCTACGCATACCCTTCGCTAGGCGAGTAGTACAAGATGCAACTAGAAACCGGTAAGCGGTTCCATCTTACCTTATGAATCCTAAGAGGAACCAGTTAGAACTCTTACAACCATTGAAAAGCTGACTTTGCTGATGCTAAAGAGTTCCCTAGACCTCTTACCACTTAAGCTGAGCCAGAAAGACTTTCGACTACACAGCTTGTTAAACCTGCCCTCGCTGGCCTGCAATAACGCTGTGCCGAATTACGGTAACTAGTCTAATCATGAAGCAACTCAATGCTAGCGGCAACGACAGTGTACTACTCCACAAACCCTGCTCGCAAGCTTTGATCTACCCCTAAAAAAGCTCCCCGCACTTCTCCTATAGTAAATCCTTCCCGCATATGGGGACCTCGAAACCTCTGTAATCTTTCAGGTAATAAAAATGTATTATTTCATTGTCTGGGAAGTCTTAAGGCTTAGAAGACTACTCAGTCCCCGCTTTAAGGCCTCTGACTCTAAACATACATATGTATATAATTTATATTTTCTTTAATGAACCGCGAAAGGTGCAATTAATTAAATTATTAACGGAAGCAAATACAAATAATTTGGAGGCATACTTTGCGAGCTTCATTTGCTAAAGCAAAATGCATTGATTCATTTCCGGAAAAAACCGAAGCATTTCAAATATATTTTCCAATTCAATTCATTTCGTCTGCCTAAAAAACTAAACAATTGCATTACATAACAGAGGCAATAGCCAAACTAGTTGTGGATCAGTTTTTTGTTGCGGAAAATGGCAAATAAAGCAAAAAACTGGTACACTTTAAGGAAAGTAGGTGGAGAGTACACAGCCGGCAACAACAACAGCACAGACCACGACATTATTACGGAAGCGTCAGGCTGCAGATATTAATAGGGTGTGGCCTTAGGCAAGCGACGGGCGGGCGCAAAACGGTGCAGCTTGAGTGACCACACAAACAGGCGACTTTTCAGTTTGTTTGTAGGTATGTGAGATAACTGCGAATAAGTAAGTCAAACGTTTTACCGCTTCGCTGGACAACAAATACTTCCGCTTTGCCTTAAATTGTGTCGGCTATTTTTTGATTTCAAAAGAAAAAGTAAAAACTTTTAATGAAATGCAAAAAAAAATGTGGCAGATCTTGTCTCTGGCAAGCTCAGGCAAGCTGCTTTTTGACATGCGTAGATAAGTATTAGGGTGGTCCTCATTTTTCGACTTTTTAAAACCTAACCGGGCACCCTGTAATATGATTCTCTACCCTAAAATAAGAAATAAGAATTTTTAAAATTTATTTTTTGAATAGTTTTAGAGGTCGCTACCTTAAGTCGAACTTTGAAAAAAGCAGTTTTATAGACATTATAACTATGAAGTTATATAATTAGTTTCAGATTTTTTTGTAACGCATTTTAAATTTTTCGCCATTATTTTTACATGGTTGTACATTGCATTTCATTTGAAACTTTCAAACCTTTTAACCTTTCTTTTTCAGTACTCTCAGTTCGAATTTAGTAAATATACAGAACACACGTGCTTTTCCTTTTCCAAACCATACGTTCTGTTTCAACTTGTTATGGCGTCAACAAGTAGTGGCGGTAGTTTATTAACTAGAAATAAAACCAACGTTTGGTTAATCGGTCAGTCAATACCAAATCTAAATCAATCGAAATTACCTTCTATTGGTGAGGTGTTACGTTTATTTTTTTACTACAAAAGTGAAGAAAAAAGAACCGATCGAGATTCTGCTACTGTGGCTGCTGGTGAAGTCATGAATTTATGGGAAAAAGCTAGTATACCAACAAGATTGAAAAAACATGTTATCAGTAAAATAGAAAAATACTTCATAGAGTGGAAGAATCTAAAAAAAAAATAAGGAGAACAAGAAAAAACGTTCGAAAGCAATAGAGAAAAAAGAGCGAGATTGGCAACAAACATTAGAAGATTTGTTTGATATTGCTCATTCTGAAGATTTAAATATTTTGACTGTAGAAGAGGATAAGCAGTTTTTATCAGCACAACGACAGAAAGATCGCCCTGGTTTAATAGGTTTAGTAGACAAAAAAAGTTTGAGAAAAAGTGAGGAACTGAAAAAGAAAGAAGAACGCCTCAAAAAGTTACGGGAAAGAGAAAACAGATGTATTTCAGCTTTGACAGAAAAATGTGTACTTTCTTCCTCAACTACCAGCGAAGAAACTAGTGCATCTGATTTCGAAGTTTCATTAGGACCTTCAAAAGTGCAACCGCCAAAAAAACGAGCTCGAAAAGAAGTAATAAATAGCCACTTAGCTGCTAGCCTTGATGTCACAAAATTAAGTGACAGAAAAGCTGCTGTGGTTATAGCATCTACGTTGAAAAGTGCTGGATGTCACCCGTCAGAGTTTAATGTTAATAGATCTTCAATACGTCGAAATCGTTTAAAAAATCGAAAAGCAATTGCACAATATCTTAAAAACGAGTTTCAACCTGATGTGCCATTAACGATTCATTGGGATGGCAAGTTAATTGAAGACATAAGTGGTCACGAAACTGTAGATCGTCTACCAATTTTAGTGTCGGGACTTGGAGTAGATCAGCTTTTAGCGGTTCCAAAATTGAATTGTGGAATAGGGAAAGCTTGTGCATCAGCTGTTTACGAATCAATAACTTCATGGGGTTTAAGCGATAAAATAAAATGTTTATGTTTTGACACTACAGCTGTAAACACCGGTCTGATAAATGGAGCTTGTGTTCTTCTGGAACAGAAAATGAAGACAGATATGCTTTGGTTGGCCTGTCGCCACCATGTAGGGGAAATTATGTTACAAGCTGCCTTTGATCAAGCTCTAGGTCCATCTAGTGGGCCTGATATTCTATTGTTTAAAAGGTTTAAAAAAAATTGGGAAAAAATTTACCAAAATGATTATAAAACAGTAATTCATGATACCACGTCCTTCAAGATCATAGAAAATATTGCTGAAGACAGGATTTCTTTTGCACAAAACCAACTCCAAATATATCAACCTCGAGATGACTATAAAGAGTTGCTGAATCTTACGATCATTTACTTGGGAGGAGTTCCTGAAAAAGGAGTATCATTAGGAGGCCTGCTGGCCTTCATCACGCTAGGTGGATGGCTAAAGCCATGTACTGCTTGAAAATTTTCCTTTTTCGACATCAGTTTAAGCTTTCAAAGAAAGAAGAAAAAGCAATCAAAGATATATGTATTTTTACAATCATGATATATGTAAAATACTGGTTTCAAGCTGCTATCGGATATTCAGCACCAAGAAACGACTTACAATTATTAAAAACCCTTGACTCCTTTAAAAATATAAACCCAGTAATAGCCAAAATTACTATGAAAAAAATACTAGGCCATTTATGGTACTTATCAGAAGAGTTGGTGTCTTTTGCATTTTTCGACGACGAACTATCAGCTCAAGATAAGAAAAAGATGGTAAATGCACTAAAAAACAAAGGTGTAGCGAATTGTCCAAAAAGAAAAAGCATTGATGTCGAACACATCAGTAAAAAAAGCATAGAATATTTTGTGACTAGCAACTCTTTACGATTTTTTCATATACTGGGCATCTCATCACAGTTTTTGAGTAAAGACGTTGAAACTTGGAAAGATGATTCTGATTTTAAGGCTGCAAAAGCAATCGTCCATTCTATGCGGGTAGTGAATGATATTGCTGAGCGTGGTGTTGCCTTAATGGAGGAATATAATAAATTGATAACAAACGATGAAGAGCAAAAGCTGTATTTGCTTTTGTTGATAAAAGATTGCAGACAGAAATATCCTGATTCAAAAAAATCAACACTTCTATCCTGATTTTACACAATTTCAGTATTAAAACATACTCTTATTTGTGTTGTTTACTTAAATTTTGCATGTAAATGTTTTATATCAATAAATAAAAGTTAGCGATTAATATAGTTATTTTATTGTTTTAAATTAAAATTAAAACATTGGTAGCGACCTCTAAATATTATTTTAAAAATTAAATAAAAATACTGAGTGTTTCTTAGCATAGAAAAGCAATTGAGATGGTGCCCGGACAAAAATTCCAAAAAAAATTTTTTTCACACATATAAGGACCACCCTAATAAGTATAACCAATGAATCCAGCGCAGGCGGAAGCGACACATAGCATAACTTTTCAGAAACACCGAATAATTACATATAGTCTACATAAGTAGGTATCTGGTATGTTCGTTGGAGTTATTTTAATTTTTTTCCGCCTGTTTTAGATTTTCGACTTCGCTTCTCATATATTTTTCGAAGAGCACCTTTTCTCCTACTAAACTCTGATGAGAAAAACAGTTTTGTTCAAACCTTTACACGTCTAATGCGTCAAAAGTAAACGGCAAAGGACTGTATGTATGTCTCTTAACTAAACTAAAGCTAAACTATATCAATGTTGTCGTAGATCTCGTACAGCTCATCGTTCCATCGACTGTGGTATTCGTCGTTGCGAAAGCGCAAAGGTCCATAAATTTTTCCCAGAACCTTTATCTCGGAAACTCATCTTCGTCGATGTCTCTGCTGCGACCATATATCAGAACGGGGATGATGAGAGACTTGTAGAGTTGGGTCTTTGTTCGGCAGGAAAGGACTTTACTAGATAAAAAATAGACGAAATTATCTACGACTTCGAAGTTGTGACTGTAACAGTGATGTGAGAGCCAAGTTGCTAGTGTGACGACTGTTTTTTGATGGCAAGAGGTATTTCGTCTTGTCCTCGTTCACTACCAGACCCATTTGTATCGCTTCCTTGTCAAACCTGGAGAAATCAGAACTAACGGCGCGGTTGTTGTGGCCAATGAATTCGATGGCACTGGTTTGGGCCAACAGTTGTACACTCTTGTAGAAAAATGTACCTTCTCTATTCAGATCTGCAGCTCGAATTATTTTCTTCAGAAGTAGATTAAAAAAGTCGCACGATAGGAAGTCGTCTTGACTGAAACCTCGTTTTGTATCGAACGGCTCGGAGAGGTTCTTCCCGATCCTAACGAAGCTTTTGATATTGCTCAACGTCAATTTTTACAGTCGTATTAGTTTTGGGTGGATACCAAATTTAGACATCGCGGTATAAAGGCAGCTCCTTTTCCTGCTGTTGAAAGCAGCTTCAGAATCGACGAGAAGATGGTGTGTGTAATCCTTCACACAGCATGGGCATGCCTTCGACCGACCATATTCTACAAAGAATCTGTTGCATACTCCTAATCAGTTCCTCGACGCCGTATTTGAATAGCTCGACCGGCAATCCATTGGCCCCCGCCGCTTTGTTTGTTCTTCAAAAGGGTAATTGCTATTCGAAATTCTTCATGGTCGGGAAATGAAGCGTCTGCACCATAGTTATCGATTGGAAAATCGGGTATACTAACTTCTGGTGTTATGCTTTCACTGCCATTCAGCAGGTTAGAGAAGTGTGGCCTCCATAATTCAGTATGCTCTGGGGATCAGACACTATATCACCTCTGGGGGTTCTTAAAGAGTACTATCCGGTCTTTTAACCCTTTGTTAATCTTTTTCTAGAATTTTCGAACATTACCCCTGCCGGCCAACTCGGCCTCTCTCTTTTTCTGCAAATGTGGCTTGTTTCCCTCTTCAACACTCCATATCTGTCCCATACCGCACGGCACTTCTCCTCGTACCAGCTGTGCTTTTGCCTTTTCCGATAACCAATGGTTTCGTTTGCAGCTGGACGTAAGAAGCTTGAAATGTCGTCCCACAATATTAGAATAGTAGCTGAAGCTTTAAGAGTTTTGTGTGAAAGTTTGTTCAATATTAAAATGCAAAGAACAAAAACTTAACACTGACATCAAATATTCTATGTTTAGTCGGAGTTTATTTTGATTGATTTTGGATTCGTAGATATAACTGGGACTTAACATAGGATTAACCCTAATCATCGATTCATTAGAAAATCGCAAAATATTTTCTAATCGCCATCAACACTTTATTTCAACTATTAGTGAAATCCCTTCTTTCTCCAATTGCGGTTTTGCATTTCAACAGATTTTAGCTCTTCAATACTCTCACTGAGGTCGAGCCTCTTTCTTGAATACACTAACAACATTTACCTGTTTCACTGGCAACTCTTTCTTCCACTCAAAGCGCGCCATTGGCTATTGCTGATCCGCAGAAGCCTCCCACTTTGTGGTTCAAATTGTTTTGGGTCAATTGTGTAGGCGACCTCAGCGATTGTTTGCTTTTACTTACTTTAATTTTGGTTTAGTGTAATTTGTTGTTGGTCTGCCATGGCAATTATAACTGTTGCTTTCCTTATTTTTGTTGCTGTTGCAATGCTTTGCAATTACCAATTGACGTGCTTTGCACAACACACTAACAGACATTCGCAATGGTGCAATTTCCATTCAACAACTGTTGCTGCTACCGCTGTGTTGCTGGCGGCCGCCACTGCTTTGTTGCATTTGTAGAATTTTCACAAGCAGCCACTTAGTTGCGGCTCAAACACCTGTTGCATGGTATTTTCGCCATTGCACCACAATTGGCACGTACTAACCGAATGTGGTCGCAAGGCAGGCGAAGGGAATGGAGCTGGTGTTCCATTTAATATACTTTCACTAAGAATATGGGCCTATTTGGTATCTAGTTTTTTTTTTTCTTTTTTTTTCTTTTTTTTTTTTCTAAAAAATCCCTAAATCTATTAAAAGGCATAAAACTT
Organism: Bactrocera zonata; assembly: GCA_037783105.1. NCBI lineage: Eukaryota > Metazoa > Arthropoda > Insecta > Diptera > Tephritidae > Bactrocera > Bactrocera zonata. The sequence goes on along the minus strand of JBAWJQ010005995.1, from coordinate 757,750 downwards.
AACCAAAAACCCCATAAAACTTTAATCTTGCCAAAATCTCTGCATATTAAACATAATAGAAGTATACGTCACAAATTAGGTTTCTAAAAGTATATTTAAGCTTAATTATTACCGACTTTATTATTATTAAACCGACTTCCTGATAAGCAATTATTATCGGAAATTTGAAACCAATTAAAAAAAAAAAATATTTTGAAACAGAATCGCAGAACTACATATACTAAGGCCACACATCCCTGAGCTGCTATTTCATATGTCTTGTTTCAACACAAGGTACCACTGTAATATCCCAAACGCTTCTAAAGTCGAAACTTTTGCCTTACTGTCTAAGCCGAAACTAGTGATTTATGTAGAGCACTGAGTTAGTTTTAAGTAAGTAAAGGGGGTTATAGCCATAAATGGTCAAGCAGTTTTTTCCTTTTTTTAAAATTGTCAAAACATAGTTTGGAAGCCTTTGTGATAGTGACCGTGTCAGATCCCAGCTAATTACTAATTGAAAATAATTACTACTTTTCAAAGTTACTCGCTGGCCTTTAAAGATTCATGATTAAGCTTCGGGCCAAAAATAGTAAGATATTTTAATTCAACTTCGTCGAAATATTTTGTTCTAGGTTAATATGACGTGCCCAATGTCACATGAAAATAATCCTTGATTAGTATACGCTTCTCTTTCTAAAGTATATAAAGTCCATTCGCTGATTTTTCGGATGAGTTAAATTATTCAACAAAGAAGTTCTATTAAATTTTGTGTGCGGAATAAAATTTCTGGTGTCAAAAGGTTCAGAATGTTGCAGAAGGCCTTCGGTGATAATTGTTTGCAGCGAGCAAATGTTTTTGATTGGCATAAATTATTTCAAGAGGGTCGACAACGCGTTGACGATGAACCACGTCCAGGACGGCCATCAACATCAACTGATGATCAACACGTAAATAAAATAAAGGAATTGCTGCTTGAAAATCGACGCCCAACAGTCAGAGATCTTACTGACATCGTTGGCATATCGGAAGGATCAGTGAAAACCATTTTGAAACAAAAGTGAAAAGTGCCAGGATGCCATTAAACGTATTATTACTGGCGATGAGTTTTGAATCTCTGCTTACGACTTGGAAACAGACAAAGCAAGTCAAAATTCAAGATTATTGACAGTTTTTTACGATTATCGAGGACTTCGAATTATTTTTTTGTTTTACGTATTTTGCGAGAAGATGTTCGTAAAAAGTGACCGGAGCTTTGGACCACGATAATGCACCATCATGTACTGAATTCATTCTTCGTGAGGTTTTCGCCAAATTTTCAACCAGTATCATTCCGCAACCACCCGATTCACTTGATTTAGCTCCGTGTGACTTCTGGCTATTCGACAAATTCAAACGCCCGCTCTGGCGAAACCGTTTTGGATAAACGTGAAAGCTATTCCGGTAATTGCCGTAAACAACTGTTTCGACAATTTGAAAATAACTTAGCAAATGGGTATTGGGGCCAAGGGGGATCACTTTGAGTTAGACGACACGGATTTTGAAGAAAAAATATAGAATTTAAAAATATGAACAAATCTTGTAAGTGAAGTCAATGAAGTCTTACTATATTTTGCTTATAGCAAAGAACGGAAAGTAGAGCGCATAGGTGTTCTATAACCCGCTTCGCTGAAAAGTACGCGGCAAATTTGGCGAGACCTCTGCAGGCTCGGTTAAATTTACATATACAGGGTAGGCCATTTAAAGTTGACCCATTTGCCCATTTGCCAAAATTAAGGCGTCGCGGATAATCAGCTGGGTTTAGTTTTTGTGCCATTTGAATTTTATATGGAAACATCTTCAAATCTTTATGAATTATGCGTCGGAGAGTGGTGCGAGAGATGTCTAATTCCTGAGAGCGGCGATAACTCGATGTCGATGGAGTCTCCTCAATACTGGCTCGTACAGCTTCGATATTTTCATCAGAACGTCTTGTGCGTTGTCTGGATGCATGACTGGCATTACTGAGATTACCGGTGTTCACAAATTTTGCGTATAAAGACTTAATTGTGTTCTTAACTGGAGCACTTTTCACTTTATTTTTTTTGCGAAACGCACGTTGAGTTAACACAATTGAAAAGTTATTTTGAATATAAAGCTGAACAATTTCAGCGCGTTCTTTTGGAGTGTACTGTTCCATTGTATAAATTGTCTTCGAATGACGCTTCTAACGCGGTATGACATTAGCCGATTTGTCAGCGCTGTTAAAAGTTACAGCGTTGCCAGATGGGTCAACTTTAAATGGCCTACCCTGTAGAACGTGCAGACATAGCTCGGTGAGTAATGGTTGCCTGGTGGAAATCGACTACATGATTCTATTTTGCAACTGAGAAAAAAAGTAAGTAAGCTTAGAACGAGATGGTTGACGTAAACGTTGGTTGACTTGAAAAAGCAGGACGGAGTTAGTACGGGGATGTACTGTTTCAAGTTAAGCATATCGGAGCCTTTAAAGCTACGGGATCACTGCAGGATATTACATGCAGATATCTTAACTCTCATTATCTACATCGACAACCAAGCGGAATACTGTAAGAGGTATCGTTAAGGAGACCACAGATCCGTTATAATTCGTGTCAGGCGCTGGGATCTCAAAGATAACTGCTCCTCATTGACTACGTGACGGCAATCAATCTGGTTAGGTTATACTCACCGGCTATCCACGTCGTACGTAGACCTGCTGGTCTTTGGTACTTCAAGATGTAGCTTAAGTTTTAATTTAGGTAAAGAATTGAAGTAAAGAATTCGTGCTTTCAAAACCTTGCGAGTAAGAAACAAGCGAATCTGGTACAGCTAAGAACCAAAACTGGTCTATGTGTGGCTTATTAGCCATCATTCCAAGTAACCGGAATGGATTATAACTGCCATTCATTTAAAGGTTGTGAAATCGGTATTATTAGCCAAAACTATTTGAAAATGTTGTCATTTTCTTTTTTTAGCTGAGACTTTGACAGATGTGACTTGAACGGGTGATTACTTAAGTTCTGAATACCTATTTCACTGGTAATTCGTTAGTTGATACTGTGTCAAAAGCAAAATGGCAAAAGAATCTTACGTACTGATGCCGAGTACGAATTCAGACCCAGCAGCTGAAAAAATTTGCTTTTAAGATAACTTTATATAACAGCAGGGAAATGATTCCAAATATTCAAATCGGATTGCGAAAGAATATTTCGATAAAAAATCAATAGAGGTCCTACCATGGCCTGTTCAAGCCTTGACTTAAATACTATTATATGGTATTTATGGCAATATGACTAGCTCGACCGATCTTCATGTCGTTCTTCAGGGATGGCCTTCAGCTTCTTCAGCGAATTGTTATTTCTAAGTAATAAGACAGTCCTTCGAAATAAGGCTGCAATTCAATTATATATTGAGCTACCAACATTGATTTGCCATGAAACTAAATGGACAGTCCACATTTATAATTTAAGTCTTGATTTTATAGTGTTAGCGCAATTGAACTGATCCCATAAATAAGTAAATCGAGCTACTGTTTCACTTTCATTTCAACCAATTTATTTTGCACTCAAATTTATTTCACTTAACTGAATTTTGAAGTGCTTTCTGAGCTTAGCTGTTTTATACCCAATTCGAAGCGAATTCAATCGACGACGATAGGTATTGGTAAATGAAGCGTGAATTATGTGCCACCTTGCCTAGCTTGTTGCAGCAACAATAAACTGCATGCAACACTCGGCAGCACTGGCAGCCTGAGCAGCGGTGGCAGCCAACAGCTGCTATCGATAAAAATTTTCTTTCTGTTATTGGACTTTTCGCTTGGTTATGTATTGTTTGCGCATCAAATTGTGTTTTACTTCGACTTTTTTACTCATTTGCTTTTGTTTTTGTTTTTTGTTTGATTGCTTTTGCTTTTGTTGCATTGCTGTTGTGGAACTTGCGCAATTATTTTGCTATTGCAAGTTGGCTGCGTGATTGCTGCACTCAACAGCGCTCGCCTGTCAAGCAGTTTGTTGTTCGTTTTGTTGTTGGTACACATTTTATTGTATCGCATTGTTTTGCTTTTATATCACACGTTTTTTAGCGCTTCTTTTGCATTTCTTTGCTGTCTTTATATAAAAATTCAGCTTTTCATTGTTGTTGCTCTTGCAGATTGCCTCACACGCCGCTTTGTCCATTTTGACCCTGTTGACATGTTGGCATAATGGTGAAGTCATCACAATCATGCATTATGTATAGAGCTTCGATTGAAATATGCGGCGTAATTTAGTTGTTGTATTCCTGAGAGTCTTTTGAAGAATGCGAAATGAGATAATATAAGTTATGCAGTTATGTCTATAAAGTGGAGCTTCTACTTCGTGGCAAAGTCTGTATCATAAACAACATGAAATTGGTGGAATCGCACATAAGTTTTTTGAACCAAAGAAGTCTATAAAATATTAGGCTAACGGCCGAAGAATGAAATTCTGAGACATATTCTTGCTGGGTTTCTGCATTCTTATTTCTTGGATCGACAAACTCTGAGATATATTGGATCGTTCAACTAAAGATATATTTCAAGCATCACCTGATTTGCAAGGAATGAACGCAACAATACGCCAAAGAATTATTTCCACTTATTAAAAGAGCCTAAAAAACGGTCCTCTTTCTCTAAGTACAAGTAGTGCCGAAAACCAGAATTGTATTACGATGTTGTTCACTCAATAGACATAAGAATAGTCCCCAATAATGGATTCGAAGACAAGACAAACAGGTCCATACAAAAGCACTACCCATGCTCATAGTAAATCCAGATCTCAAATATAATGCTGCCATCTTTCATGAGTGAGAGTTTACAGCAGGATTTAAACGACCTCCTCTCGCTGACTTCTAAGAAATTGAAAATGTACTTATAGAAACAACTATTCAAACGAGATAGAGACAAACTGCGGTATACCGACTTTCCAAATACAATCCAATTAGCTCAATAAACAATCGTAGAACATACTTTTAGCCCAAAACAATATAGCTCCCAAGTAAACGTATATTCGACAGATCACAGCTCGCCCACCTTCCAGTGAACTGATAGCTTCCACTAGCCGAAGATGAGATTTAAGGGTTCAATTGAAGATTCAGAAAGCTTTTCTAATAAGCGGGGCAAGAAAGAGGTCTTAACCCACTCAAAAGTTTAATAAAATATTCACTTCGGAATAACAACTTAAGCAGAAAAGCCCGAGCAGAGCTTATAAGTAACTGAGCTGGGTGGAATTAATAAACTCCTGTGAAAAGACTATCCAAACAACATAATATTAACATAGCAATAACTTATTCTTAAAACTACAAGAGACAGTCATCCAAGTAGGGGCAATTTTTTCAATAGCCTTTTCAGATCACATGTGAGTGGTGTCAAGCAGTATTGTTATTGTTCAGTATTGTTTGGCATTTCTTCATGGAAAGACCTCGAGGTTTTTTTAAAATATGATGCCGGTGAGAATGTAACCGTTATCACACCATGATAACCGCCTATTTGATGCCTGAAATTGAAGCTCGGTGACATTCTATTTCAACAATACGACATCACTGCCCACCCATCGCATCAAACAATGGATTTATTGAGAGAACGCTTCCATTAGCAAATACGAGGTTTGACAATTAACTAATGAGACTGTGTAGCTGCCCAAGGGGACTACTTTGAAGGGGATGGCAGAGTTGTAGAATAATTTTCAAATCTACGGTTTTTATGGAATCAGTCTCATTACTTAATTGTCATACCTCGTAATTCACGTTTTGGGACGGTCGATTGATCATCAATATCGTGTGATCTCACATCCTTAGACTTTTTCCCGTGGGGATATGTAAAGTCTAAAGTCTATGCGGCCAATTCCGCTTCGATTCTGGGCCTGGAGCAAAACATCACAGGTTTTATTCACCAGTTAGCAGTCGAAATGCACGAACGTCTCCTCGTAAATTGTACTCAACGTACTCTGATCAACATTTGAGAGAGATAATCTTCAAAACCAAAATACCAAAGAATGTGCTTTCCAATGATATCAAACATTCCTCATTAAGTATGAAGTTTCTGTATTTTTTCTTAAAAAAAGTAAGCAAGCTCAAATTGAAACATCTTTTACTGTTCAAGAGTTCAATTTTAAGAAAATCGTATATTACAGTGTTGAGCTCTTAAGCGCTAATAACAAAATGAAGAGTTTTGAACTGGGTTAACAAATAATCTCCAGAGAAGCATTGAAGGGTTTTTCCAAATTGCAGTTGTTACCGAACCATATCTCCAATATGTAAAGAAGCCTAATTGCTCTGAAAACAACGCTACCGCTCGCCAGCCGATTCCAAGTCAATTCTTTTGAAAGATACAAAGCATTTCACTTCTTTATGCAACTTGATAATTCTTGGACTTGATTCTTGATTTTAAATGAGGCATATCTCGATCTCCAGTCATAGAAAAGATCGACAAAGATACCACTGTTAAGAGACAAGATCAGACAACTGCGCGAATACGTTAGCAGCAGCTGCAAAACAAGCGCTTAAAACACGGCCATCGCAAAAACCAGCCATAACCAAAGCTGTTGCTGTCACACACAGTTCAAACCACTGTTACAGCTACTGTTGAAGAGCGCGCTGTTGCCTGCACTGCTCATCTGCGGCATCCACAGCTGATCGTCTGCAGCAACAGCAACTGCAACTTGCCACATACAGCAACCCGCCAGGCAAGAGGCCGCGGAAACCAGCCAGTAGCTGCAGCAGCCACAAACACTATTTGTTGCATGAAAACGCAAACGCTGCAGCAATTTCACTTTCATTCGCCGAATGCGCGCGTACCACGGCAGACGTGTTCACCTGCAACGCACGACGCGAAACCAGCAATACGCACATAGCGATCTGTCGCGACAAAGGAGCAACTGATCTTACTCCAGTTCGAAGGATATTGCAAAAACAGAGTGTTGCACAAATAATTATTGCCTGCAATAGGCATAAATCGATTTAGTAGCAAGAAATAGTGTGTGCTGCAATTAAAAGCGTTGAAAAAATATATGAACAGTTAAAAAAATATCAACAAAATCATAATTTGTTTTGCTACAATTTACAACTGCCACAGTTGCAAGTAGCGCTCGTTGCTACAACTAGTTCGTTATTCGTGTTTGTTTCATATTTAAATCTGCCACATTGTGTTGCAGTTGCGCAGTGCTGTGCGGTTTTTTTGCGTGGAAAACAATTTCTTTCGCGGTCTTCAAACTTCATTTTCGCGGCCAACAAAGTGAATAAGAAAACAAACTAATTTGATTGTGTCGTGTGGTTAATTTGTGAAACTGTGTGTAGCGAATTTTTTGCTTTTTGCCTCATTTGGTTTTATTTTTATAACTCCTCGCGTATGTGTAAAGTGTGTGCCACAATAACAGCCGTTTGTTTTGTGTTGCAGTGACATTTACTTCTTGGCGTGGCCTTGCATGCCACTATCGATCACTTTTTCCCACATTGTCGGCGTTTTTGTGCGCAAATTAAAGGTTTGTGGTAAACGCAACGTTGTAAGAAATCATGATTTATGCAAATTCCACACAGTTTTGCATGTTCATATTTAAAAAAAAAGATCATCAATAACCTGCTATTTAAGTAAAATACACTTGGCAATGTGAATACTATAATTTATATAAGTAAAGATTACTCATTTATGTGAGGTAGAATCTCCCGATGTCGTCTTTCATCCGAAACTGTTCATTTTTTTTAAGGGGTAGCGATTTTTTCGTGACCGGTCCCAAACCCAGCGCACACTCCTGGGGAGGTTTGGTTCGCCTTTTCACTTTAGCTCGCCTTCAAACCGATGTACTTTAGCTACCCAGAGAATACTAATGCCTAAGGCAGAAAGTCGTGAGCTACTTGACCCGTTAGTGAAAGAATCGTTTCTGGCCACTCCCGAGTGACTGGCGCTCAGAAAACTTTCCTTACTTGCGTGAACTTACGTGACTCCATCCATCCAATCTTCTATGTTAAACTGACTCCCAATTTCGCACTAGTCCTATGGATTGAAAGCAGTGAAAACAAAACTCACCCAACAAAATCTCACATATACCAGACTAAAGAGTTCTTAATTCCCAAAATAGTTCGGAAAACTGTTTGAAAAATGTGTGGCTGAAAAACGTATTGTTCTCATTCGTTGATGGAAATTAGTAACACTGCCGCACTGTTTGGTAATCTGACTAGGAGACAAAAGAGTACCCGGTAATTGTAAGTGAAACGCCAAAAAATCAAATCTACTTTTCTTGAAAAAAAAAATCAGTTTTATCGAGTCGAGTCAAGCAAGAACGCGTTTCATACCCAAAATATCAACTTAAATCATTTGAACGGACTTGCGTGAGATGTTGAGCTTTCTTGCCATCTCTCTAACTTTTGTCTGACGATTTTCAAGTACCATATTCTTCTTGCTCCTAAATTGGTCAGGAAGTGATGTTACCGTATAGGTGCCTCAGGTACAACCCCCGTTTTTTAGAAATACAAACTATTTTCAACACTTTTTTTCTTTCCTCCTTGGAATACTGGAGAGCTTTCGATAAGAGATTGACACCAAATATACAATGCTAACCACGGAATGGTCTAACCATTTTGTCATATATATCTCACCATCGTTAACAAAAACCCCGCTTTTCTTTCTGTTTAAGGGGTTAGGGGTAGTTAGATTTTCAAAAAAATAACTTTTTCTTTTTGCATTTTTGCTAAGTGTAATATCTTGAAAATATTCTCTGAAAATTTCACGTTGATCCGATTATTAGTTTTTGAGTTATTCGAAAAATCAGAAAGAGAGCTCGGGTACTTCAAAGCGCTAGTGTGAAACTTCAAAAGCGTTTTTCTCAAAACTATGGTTTTTGAATCGGTGACAACTGTAACTCGAAAACCGTTCAGTAGATTTTAATGAAATTTATACACCTTTAGAATACATAATAAACTCGGGCTTGATCGAAGGATTTTTATTTTTTCGAAAATTTCGATTTTTTAAGACCAATTAACTGTTGACTTTTTCGCAAAAATTTAGAAAAAAATTTCCTGAGGCCGCCATTTTATTAATTTTGAAAAAAAAATAAAATCTTTCTATCTGGCCCGGGATTATTTATTTATAAAACTAGTTTTTTTTTGTCCGATTGTTTTTAGATGAATCTTAAAGGGCTTATGCTTGTCACCGCAAGTACCTTTTTTTGGAAAAGGGTCAACCCAAACAACTACGAGTATAACTTTGGAAATATTTTATTTTTTTATTTTTTTTGAAATTTTCGTGACTTCAAGTCAACATATAAATATATAATAATGACATATTACTACTTTTGTAAAATAACATAACTTATGTAGTAGCAAAAAAGAATATACTGAAAACTCTCATTTTTTCGCGCCTCTGACTACCCCTAACCCCTTAATAGCTTTTTATTCATCAGTGTACAAGTTTTCTGAACACGATTTCCTCGTATAGTTCCATGAGTTTTAGGTATGTCAGTAGTGGTAAGCTTGTAAACAAATTGTCGATATACAATGAGAATGATAAAATTTGAATTTCTTCTGAAAAATCGTCAATCATATTTATGAGAGGAGCTGTACATTTTCCGAAACCTTACTCATATTGTTTATGTGCTTGTGGATTCAGGCCTTGCTAAATTTCGAAATTGATCAAATATCCATCAAATATGCCCAAGGACCAAACCTACATCGCAAAACTTAAGTTTCTCCCACTTCTGAACACAATTTCGCAAATCGACTTTAGCTGTGCGGGGCACACATTATCTGGAACTCGTCCTGCATCATCTTCACCGCTTATATCGAGATCATTCTCTGGGGGTTCAATAAATATTTTTGCTACTTCTTCATCACTATCACTTTTCAAACTTTCTATAAAGTCAAATGCTTCACATAGGGTCAGTTTTCTTAAGGGGCTATACCAGTGTGACGTATGAAAAATTAGACGATTTTCGTGAATTTTTTTAAGAGAAAGTAGGTAATTGAACATTTCGAACTTCTTTGAATGTAATAAAGTATATTTTCAGCCATATTTTAAGATTTTTGTTTTACAAAAATGTTGAGAAATAACGGAGTTATGGGCTGTCTTCGGAGGGGCCAAAAAAAAAGTGTCTTAACTGGTGACATGATTCCGGCCAAATGAGTAGCTGAAAAATTTCCTACACAATGAACTACGATCTTTGAAAAATATCGAAAATTAACAAAATTACGTAATTTTGAAAAAAAAAAATAGTTTTTTTAAGTAAAAAATGGTTGTTTTTTTAATGCCAAATTGACAATTTTCAACCAATCAAAAAGATCGTAGTCCTTTGTATAGCAAATGCATTCAAAAATACTCAGTTTTAATTTGAAGTCGATCGGTCAATTTCTCGTTTAGTTATGATGTCAGCAATTTTGAAAAATGACGTTTCGAGAAAAACGATTTTAAAGTTTCACTTACAAATGTTTGCACCTCCGAGCGGTCGCTCTTTAGAACGCTGCCATCCAAAAACTTTTGAAGATACGACCTTCCCGATTTCATATGATATTTATGGAAATATAAGCTATCGAAAAAGCAAATAAAATTTTTTTTTTGAAAGCGTCACACTGGTACAGCCCCTTAAAACAAAATAGTATTAAATGGTAAAAGTTAGTTTTTTTAGTTTACAAAAAACGATTGAAAATATAAATGTCCATGTAATGACGGACATGACCATATGGTAACACACATGCTCAATTACAAAAAAGTAAAAAAAAAATAATATAATTATTATAAAATATATACAAACACATATCTAATAGTACTATTTATAATTACATTTCGCAATTTTTTCACAAAATATTTTTTATCAACTCCGAAACAGCCACTTTTCATTACACACGAAGTTTAAAAATGGCTTTCGGCTATGAAAATATGCTACCAGTAGCCTGTTTTATTCAAATTGGGCATTCCTTTCGAAAATTCAAAACTTAAGGGTTACAACGTTTTGCGTTACCATAACGGTACAGCTGGACTATTCGGGTCACAGGCTGATTCAGACAGACATAATAGAGTGAAGGTATTTAAGTGCCGATGATTTAAAAATGAACTTATTGAACCTTCCTACCTACCAACCGGGTTTTCTATATTAAAAATGTTACTCAATACAAATGTGACTATGTTTGTTCATGACAAATTCATAAACCGCAAGGAAAAGTTTTGCCATTTCACTTTATTTTCCAAAGAAAAATCTTAATTTAGCATTTAATTCCTTTACACTAACTCAGCGAAGTAATTTGACTCTGTGAATAATTCCGAGTTTATATTTGGCGTGTAATTAAAAATGAATTACTAATTTGCTTTGTTAATGTAATCATGTAATCGCAAGCAAGAGTAATCATTCGTAAAGGCTGTACGTTCAATTCGTTAAGTTTTATTGTATGCTGTGCACATAAAAAGTTGATTCGCATTACACAATAAGTAAGTTTAGAAGCATAGAGTCACACGTCAATAAAACCTGTGCTGTGCATATATTAGGGGTGTACTAAAATATTTATTTTGATGAAAAGGTTAAATATGTAAATTAATAATAATTAAATCCAATAATAATTTAAAAATACCAAAATAGTATTTTTAAATAATTTTAATTGCAGTTTTTATTGCACATTTACACAAATAGAAATGGCGCTACTGGAAATTTACGCGGAAGTTGTTTGCTCTCGAACATTTCGATAACAGAAACTCAGAAACTCGCACAAATACACATTTGTATAAAATAATTTTAGACATATTCTGAAAATTTTAAATAATTTTTTATTTTTTTTTGGCTTACTAAAAACCAACAGCTTCAAGCCCGATTGTGCTTATTCAAGGGAGAGCCTTTGCGGTATTTATTTATTTATTTATTTTTTTATTTAATTACTTTAGTCTATGTCCTACATTAATTATAAACTAATAGAAAATTATGATTTAAACTAGAATTTTAAAATAATTAAATTACAATGAAACAATTAGATCACTTAACTAAAAAAATAATAATAAAGAGTGTTAATGAAGAAAACCCTGGAGTGAGAAAAATCAAGTAGAACTTTCTCGGAAATCGACTTAAACTCAAGCACGCTTGAGGGAGGCATAATCCGCAAATTTAGTATTCTTCTTTTTGCAATAAAATGAAGAAATATATCTGAGACATTTTTTATTTAATTTAATATTTTAGACATATTTAAATTAATTTTTCCTAATAAACAGGGACAGTCAATACCTCCATTAGTGACGTTAAAAAAATGGAAGACAGAGAATGGATAGTCGATTTTCAAGTGATTTAAGATGTAATAGCAATAAACGAGGTGTATATGAAGGTAGGGGGTTAACAAACTTTAAAGAGCAGAGGGAAGGATTAAGGGGCTATAGCAGTGTGACGCATGAAAAATTAGGCGATTTTCGTGAATTTTTTTAAAAGAAAATACTAGATTGAATGTTTCGACATTCTATGGACGTAATAAAGTATATTTTTAGCTATATTAACATTTTTTTGTTTTACAAAAATGTTGAAAAATAACGGAGTTATGTGCTGTTTGCGGAAGTGCCGAAAAAAAGTGCCCCAACTGCTGGCATGAATTCGGTCGATTGAATAGCTGAAACAAAAAAAATCAAAATGTTTATTAAACTTTAATATATTTCCTATACAATGAACTACGATCTTTGAAAAATATTAAAAGTTAAGAAAATGGCGTAATTTTGAAAAAAAATCGACAGTATGGAGTCAATAAACTTTAAGAAGCGCAGAGCAAATTTAAGAAAAAACCTTTCAACGCGTTCAATCCTATTAATTGACGATAGGCAATATGGTATCCAAATAAACACAGCATACTCCAAGATGGAACGAACAAAAGATGTATACAATAATTTTAACTTATAGAGATCGGAAAAACTGGAAGCATTTTGACGGCCAAAGCCAAGCACAGAGAATGATTTAGAAGTGAAAGAGTTAATGTGTCTATTGCCAAAAATTACCACAAAATCATTGATTTCAGTTCAATTGTAAATACTGTAACTAGAAAGTAGGATGCTACGTCCCCTCACAGCTCAGATTTTAGAGCATTTACCTATATTCAAAAAATGCTTCGATTTCAGGCACCAACCATAAAAACTATCACCTTGGATATATAGTACCAAAGCAGGACCATTTTTTATAAGTACTGGCAGCCCAACCAAATCCAATTTGAAAGCAGGCTTAATATCACAAATAGCCTTAGCAAAATCATCCTGCGAAAGACAAAGTGCGACAAAATTTATGGATGAAAAATTATTAGCAGAAAAAGTAGAAGTAGTTCCAGGCTCATCGTGTACATAATTTGATTTGAAGAAACCGGCAAAGAAATCAGAATGCATGCCAACTTATTATCCATCATAAAACAGAAGGAGTGGCCGAACACGCCTTTCTAGATTTTACAAAGTTCCAAAAATACTTAGGGTTCGACCTAGTTTTAGACTCCATGCTGTCAATAATCCTTTTAAAGAGAAATTTATCCAAATTATTAAACAGTTTTGCGTAGTGTTGAAATTGAACGAAGAAGGCATGAGATTTTGTGGAACAAAGTTTTCTGTAATATCGAGAATTTGATATTTCATACAAAAAATAAACATTCCAACTCCACTTAGAGAACAAACAACTTACAAGCACCCCTAATGTGTTCATGAATTGGCAAAGTCATATGTTTTTAGCTAATTTTCTCATTTAATCCACTTCCAATTCAGAGTTTTAATGCATGAAATTATCAGAAAGAGACAGCCATATGATTGTATCGTCTCTACACACCCAAATAGTCACATGTGGGTGTATCAAGCTTAGTAAGAGCTTAAGCACACCTTAAAACAACGCACAACTAACTGACGTAAAGAAAAAGCATATATTAAGTGCAACAACAACAAAACAAAGACAAAAGAAACACAATTACATAATTAAACATTGAATGACTTGGGAGGCATTCGACTGCCGCAAATACCATGACCCATGATGGAGCTGCCATTGTTGTCATTACAGTCACTGGCTTAGCCGCTATCTATGTGCAGGCCTAACTGATGCTTAGTACGCGCATACACACAGCCATACAGACAGGTGCAATGACATCGCGCGACAGATGCGCCAAACTAAGCAAATGCCAAACAAGAAAGCCATAAAAAATGGCAAAAAAGTGGCCGCGGAGAAACAATGTCAATAACAGCTATGCAACAACAACAAGAAGAAGTGACAGCAAAACGAGTACATACCATATATTACAGAGGTAGATAATCAGACACAGGGCAAAAAGCTGAAAAAACTATTGACGTTTGTAAGCTGACAAATAAAGTACAAATATATATGTATGTGTGTGCTATAGGAATGTGTGTGTGTGTGTGAACACAATACTGCCTTTTTTATGTCTGTCTGTATTTATGCGCGGCAAAGCTAGTAAAATTAAGTGCCGTTTTGATTGCTTTGCATCTTGTAAAAGATAAAAGAAAGATGCTTGCGTAATAGCTTTGAACCGTTTTGTCTCGAACAGTGAAATTTTAACGATACTTAGTCTAAACGGGTGCTTTAAAAATATTTTACGCATGTTAAGCGGGTAATGAAGCGAACATATAGGCAGGCATATGAAATCAAAACAATTAAGGGGGTAAGGGGAGTTAGTGTGGCTTAAAAACTGAGCAATACAATAGCATCCGTTGCCACAATTATTAATTTCGGTCGCATGGAAGCTGGAATACCCCTCACAAAAACAGAAGTTTCCATACAAGAACTTGATTTTGATCGTTCAGTTTCTATGCCAGCAATGTGCTTTAATATTCCACTCGGTTCCGATAAAAAAAAACAGCTTCTTAGGGGGAAAAGAAAATGCGCAAAATTTCAGAATGATATCTCAAAAACTGATAGGGCGACAAACGCGCAAAGGTGAATAAACTCAGCTGGTAACACTGAAAAAAAACTACTAAGATTATGTTCATAACTTTAAAATTCTTAGTATTTTCTTAAAAATATATCGTTCCCCTCAAAGTGATCTCCCTTACCCCTAACGCACTTACGCCAACATTTCTTCCAAACTTCGAAACAGTTGTTGAAGTCAATTTCCGGAGTAGCCTTCATATATCCATATCCATATATCTTCAATTGACTCAAAACGATTTCCCGGGAGCGATCATTTGAGTTTGCTGAATATCCAGAACTCACACGGAGCTCAATCAGGCAAATACGGTGGTTTCGGCACTATATTGATTGAAAATTTGGCGAAAAACTCACGTAAAAGCAATGCAGTATGTGACGGTGCGTTATCGTGGAGCAAAAACCAAGCGTTGTCGGCCCATAATTCCGGCCTCTTTTAACAAATAGCTTTGCGCAAACGACGCATAACACTCAAGTAGTATTCCTTGTTGACAGTTTGGTTGGTCAGAAGGAATTCGCAGTGCAGCACTTTTCGTTGGTCGCAAAAGACTGTCAAAATAGTTTTGATTTTCGATCTGCTTTGACGAGGTTTTCTCGGTTTCGGCTCATCTTTGTCACGATATACGACTCATTGGTCATCTATTTCCAGGTCGCATTAATCCAAGGCTCATCGCCAATAATAATACGTTTCATGACTTCCTGGTAGTCAAAAAGCATTGTTTTAGAGACGTTAACGGAAAGCTGTTTTTTCGAAAAAAATTTAGCGATTTTGGAACCAATCGTACTTTCTCTTTTCTTGGACCCAAATGATCTTTAAAATGATTTTCACTAAAATGTTAAAAAAAAAAAATACTTATTTCTTTAATTTCAAAAACTTAAGACTTAAATTCAATTAAAATAGCATAAAGAAAACAATGCTCTCCAAAGCTTGGCGAAACGAAGACAATCTATGACCTTTTCAGACTGATGTCGGTTTTAGAAAATTGTGAAAGGTGTTTTAAGTATATGTAGGTGAAATATCCCATTTAAGCACATATTCAAAATAATATATAAAAAATTGTAACAAAATCTCTAAGAATCACCGGACTTACAGAGTCCGGCACTCGAAGTCTAACCATTTAACAATGCCATAAATTCGGTTTGGAAAATTATTTTTATTTATTTTAAAGTAAAAAATATGTGAAAATAATTATAAATTCAGGACCAATTCACTTTTGCTCGATATGATCACCATTTGCCTTAACTATGGCCTTGAGACGGTCTGAAAACGAGTCACAGCTGCCCGAATGAGACTTGCCGGTATTTTGGCTCACTCACGGACAATGGCTTTCTTCAGCATCTCGAGCTGGTGTATTTTTTACTTCGAACCTTGCTCTCCAAAATGGCTCAGAGAGAATAATCCATTGGATTCGCATCTGGTCAATTCAAGAGCCATTGTGCGGTCGTAATAAAGTCCGGAACGTGGTTTTTGAGCCATTCTTGGTTCACTCACGCTTTGTGAGACGGTGCTGAGTCTTGTTGAAACGTCCATCGTTTGCGACCGAAATGTTTGTGTGCCCACGGCTTCAAAGCAGCCTCCAGAACACTTTCCCGATAATATGTCGCATTCACTTTGACGCCAGGCTCGATGAAAACAAATTCGAGAGCGCCCATCTGCGGTGACAGCGGCCCAAACCATTATTTGTAGCGGGTGCTGCCTCCTGGTGGCCAACCGATGACTTCTATTCTTGTATGAACGGTCGGTCAAGTAAACCCCATCGTTTTGAGAATTTACGAATTGCTCAATTGGAAAAATGTTTTCGTAAGAAAACACAATGTTCGGAATTTGACCGCTTTCGGCCAAGCGAAGCAACTGCTTCGCTCTCTCAAGTCTTACTTGTTCATGGACCTTTTTGAACTTGTAAGGCTTGACCTTGAGCTCATTTTTCAATATGCGTCGGATGCTGCGGTCGGATATTTTGAGTTCTTTAGCCATTTGTTTGGCACTTCGTCATGGCTTTCGCTCAAGTCGCTTCTTCACTTTCCGAACCATCTCATGTGACGTTGCAGTCCTTTGATGACCACTTCCATGGCGTTTTGCGTTGCTACCAGTATCATTGTAACGAGTGATGGTACGATAAGCAAAAACCTTATTCACATTAAGGTGTTTGAGTTCACGAACATTTGCTTGCTGTGATTTTCCAGCTAAATATAAAGCAATCACACTATTACGTTTAAATTCCAACGCTGATCACCTTTTTTTTTGCGTTCACTTTTGGCAAAACGCTTTTGTACGATTGTGAACAATACTCAGATCTATTATTCAGCAAATTTATTAACAGCAGATTCCAGTGCGAAAGCTGCGTGGACGGTGTGAAGTTGGTTACACTTCGAGTGCCGGACCCTGTAGGCTAGCTCTTAGAGAAACTTGAGCCTTGGGCTTCAACCAGAGTTAAAGCAAATATCATATAATATATATATATTTCGGAAAGCCGCTCCAACTTTCTTCGCCTGTTTTAAGACTCCACTTCATATTTTTATGAAATCATAATCTTTCTTCGGAATAAGCTCCAGGGCACGATAGACCTGAGGTCGCGGTGCATTCCTCAATTATTTACCTTATCTTAAGCTCCAGCTGAGTAAATTTTCTGATTTCTACCATAAAAATCCGAACCTAAGACAATGAAGACCCACTGATAAGTGATATTCTTGACTGCTTTCAAAAGGAAATATCTTTAAGCAGGTTTGCTATCAAACAAACCCTGTTCGGATGAGTTGTATATAATTATGGATACGTACAGGTAATAAACACTCAATTGTACTGGTCGATACACCTGTTCTCAGCAAGATGGTAAATATCCTGCGAAAGAATTTCATAGCGGAAGCAGTTCGAGTTGCAGACAACTTCTTTTTGAATACATATTCTTCGTCTTAAGGGGGTATTTTGGTCTAGAAGCATGAATTTCAAGTAATTTTTAAAGTGTCGTAAAAAGAGGGCAATTAATATTTTTACCATCCATTTTTTATTAGTTATTTGTTAAGTTTAGAAGAGTACAGAAAAAAATAAAAAATTAAAAAAAGTAAAAAATTTCAAAAATTATGAGCTGACGAAGTGGGGGGTCTCTTAATTTCCACGTGACCATACCCATGATTTCAACCCTCCTATTTATCTGAAATCAAAAAAAAGAGATTATTAATCTAGAATAATGTCGCAATGGCCGGAACTATGGAAAAGTGGGAAAAAAATTTTTCACAAAATGGCGACTGCCTGAAAAAAAAAGTTTTTTTGGATCGCTTTTTCTGATCATTTCGAATTTTTTAAAAATAATAAAAATAAAATTTTGGGGATGGGGCTAGTTCCAACCATAGACAAGTCTATAAAGAAGATTATATAAAAATTTCAAGTAAATCGGTTCAGTAGAACCTGAGAAATCGTGGGTATCGTTCCGAAAAAGTCAGTTTCGAGAAAAACGCGTGTAAAGTTTTTGAGACAATTCTAGTTAACACGGACGCCACATCACAAAATCGGCTGTATCTCCGAAATAAGTCGAATTTTGAAAAATCCTTCCAAGGTCATATTTTTGAAAGTCTAAGCTATCCCACTAAAAACTATTTTAAGGGTCATTTCGTTTATATTAATCATAAAATGAAAAATTATCGTAACTAGACCAAAGGCAGTTTAAATGTTGAACTAAAACAAAGCTGTATCCACGTGGTGACTTTTAAGCATAGTTTAAGTTATCAAAAATGTGTGATGTATATTATGCATTAGAGCGGATCGATTATTTTACTGCAAAATGGCGTTTGCGGAAAATTTTCTACGGCTCATTCTGAACAACTTTGCCTAAGAGACAATGAATCTAAAACCGGTTTCGTTCGAGCGATCTTTAAGACGAAGTTTAAGCATCTGAATAAGCAGTGATGTAGGAGATATGTGTTATAGTTGTCCGATCTTGCCGATTCCAATCAATTGAATATAAAAATGCGCCCACTTATTAAATTTCATGCCGTTATCTCAAAAACTGACCAACTAATTTGTGTGAGCACTAAAATTCTTCGTCTTAAAAATTTATGGCTCGAAACCGGTTTCAAACCAATAGTCGCTTAGGCAAAGTTGTTCAGAATGATCCGTAGAACATTTCACACAAACGCATTTTTTCGTTTTTTTACATCTACTATAATACGACCCGATTTACAAAGCAATTCCACACTTGTAACCCTTTAACAGATTAAATATACGTTAGTAGCTAGTACAATATAAACCTAAAAAACTATTCTTTACCAACCAGCTACTTACCACTCGCATCTAAAATAACCATCTGCAACCTCTTCCCCTACAGCTCATCGCACTTAAAAGCTTCAAAAAGCTGTCAATTCTTATTAACTCTCACCTCTCTCTACATTCCATGCAACAGCGTTGAGATGTTAACAAAACTGTCGTTACCAGCTGTCATCGGTATATTTTTATTAACCGCAACAATAGCGGCGGAAACAACAACGAATGCAACAACAAAGACAGTACCAACCGCAAGAGTGAATGATGTCGGCAACAGTACAACGCCACGGGACAAAGCAACAACAACAGCGGAAATAACAACGAAAGTCAATGGAAGTAAAAGTGTGAGCAGAAGCAGAAGCCAAAAAGATGTCGGCACTACCCCGCTTAATGTGCCGAAATTTGGCAACAAAATCAGAGCCGTGTCAGAGGGTGTGCGTGGCGGCGAAACAACAACATCACTACTGCCGCTACAACCACCTTTAAATGTGACAAGCACCACAACAAGCAATTTCCTCACACCAACGAGCGGCAGGAGATCCACCAGGCGTCAGCAGGAGAGCGCTGCGCCACCGCAGTCCCAGACGCTTTCGCCGGCACAATTGCTTTTGTCTCCACCCACGAAGTCACAAACATCTTCAACTGCAGCTACAAATGCGAATGTGCGTGCCCCACTGGCTCGCGCCTTAAGACAGTCAAATGTCAAAGTGGGGAATGTTGCCAATGTTGTCAGAAATGACAGTAACACATTGCAACATGACAGCGAGAAAAAGGTAAGCATCGGATCGTTGTTAAAGTGGAGAGGTGCAACTGGCGAGAGGGTCTTTGTGTTGGAGGCTTCACAACCATATGTTCTTGTGTTCGAAATGTTGCTCAGTGGTTACTCTAGTGGACGCTCCTTTATGATTTATAGCATGAAAAGAATGAAAGTTTATATTTCTCTACTAAAAATATTGTCGTCGAATTACTCCAGCTTAGTAAGACGCTGATGGCATAGGTTCAGTCGACACGAATGGTATAGAGCTTGAAAGAATAGACCAGTTTTGTCCTTTGGTCCTGTGCGATACTGGAGTTCAGTCGCTAAGTACAAGAGGAGAAGTCATCCGTAAGGGTCTCTACATTCCATAGACTCTGCGGCCTCACTATCGATACCTCCACCAGTGTATCATACCGTGGGAACCTCAGATGCTTACGGCGTAGTCTTGCAAATGCTGATGAAGTGCACAAGAGATGCTCCATTGCTTCCCTAGTGCTCTGCTCTAGACATTTTCTGTAGTCTTCTCGTTCTGTCAACAACATCCTGCGGGCATGTGGCACCACCAGACAGTGACCACTTAGTAATCTCATTATATTCCTACAGTCTCTTTTATCGAGTGCCAACAGGAATTTTGTGTACTTCTGATCTACCGTTTCGCACATGACTTTTGCAGTCTTGCACCCTGATAGCTCGTTCCATCGGGTTTTGATTTTCTTTAATATATTTTTGTCGAGGTCATCGTATAGACAATGCATAACTTTCGCAAAGTTGATCACGTTTTCGACTATTCTTGGCGACATCGTCCACTACTTTATTGCCCTCAATGTCTTTCTGAGCTGGCACTTAGTAGAAGTGAAGTTTCTTGTTTCTGGCAACACTTTTCACTGCTGCCCTGCTTCCTAAGACACTTCCGGTCGATATGAGATGCGATGTTACTGCCTTGATTGCTGCTTGGTTGTGAACGTAGGTGTTGACTCTGGAATTGCCTGCAGGTACTTTAAATGCCAGATCCACGGCTTTCGCCATAGCAAAGACCTTAGCTTGAAATATACTGCAGTGGTCCGGCAAACTGAAAGGTTGCCTTATGTCTAATTCTGGACAGTATATTCCCACACCAACTCCATCGTCCACTTCTGAGCCGTCCGTATGGCTCTTTAAAGTGTAGCGCGTAGCTAATTTACCTTACGCAAATCATTTTTTTCCATGTTTACTTTGAACCTTCTTACCCAGTTCATGTAAGTAGTGGTTGTCTAGACGCCATTACCCACCAAACTATGACCAAGGCTCTAATATGTAAATTCTCCTGCAGACAGTAGGCGTCTGATCGATTGTGCTGCGGTCTTTTCAGCAAAGAAGTCTTTAGGTGGCAGCTTTAGTACCAGTTCAAGAGCCGCCGTTGAAGTTGTTTTTTAAGCTCTTGTTATGCATGTTAACATTCAGGCAGTAACGTGAACAGAAATAGGAGCTAAAGCAATTTTTGAATTTTTTTTTGCTGTTCATGGGATCAGAGTCCCATATTTTTGAACACTGATTCTTATGTAAAATTTAACGAGGAATCGAATGGAAAAGTCAATTTTGAAAAATAGTTGGGGGAAAGGCACAAAAAACCGGGTTTTTGGAAAAAAATGTTTTTTGTGGATTTTGAAAATTTTTTTGGATTTTGAAAGTATTTTTATCAGAAAGCTGAGATTTTTTTACATAAAATTGGATAACTTAAAATTTTTTTTCACTCAATTTCGAGGTCGTTAAAAAATAAAAGAAAAAGTCATTTTTTTGTTTGATTTCAATTTAAAGTGCGCACCAAAAAACAATGGAGCAACTTTGACCACTAAAAAGTTAACAGATATTCTTCTATTGGTCTATATTATGATATTCTAAAGTTTGGTCAAAATCGGAGAACCACGGGTACAAAACCATGTCGAAACCATTGATGGAATGGCCCATATATATTAATTCCAACCTTATCATCTCCTTTTCTCTTTCGCAGGATCTCCGAAAGACAATCGAATTGATACCAGCACCAGTCGTAGAGATTTATAGCGAAAATGACACAAAAAGCGCGTAAGAAATCTATCAGAATGTATTATACTATAAATTATAGATATCTTCCTAAACTTCTCTTCGTTCTTACCACAGCGAACCAAACACTCATAAAACTTTGCGTGAAAAGTCAAAGACAAGCGAGTACATACATTTCGACATCAACGAAGATGATGGCAGCATACAAGCAACGGCGTCACCAACACGAGCCACACGCATGGAGACCGTGAATGAAGTGCTTTCTAACCTCTTTCCAAATGGTTTTACGGATATTTTTCGCTTCAGTTATGCCTCAGAACAACCAACGCAAGAGAATATTGCAACACAAGGCACAGAAGAAATATCAAAGTCAGCATCAGTTGCAACACCGGAGACAACCACTGAGGCCAAGCTAACAACAGCGCCTGGTAGCACAACAACAACGACAACGCCATCAACCAAAAAAGCGGAGCAATCACACACAAAAGCTTTCTACAGCTACGAAACAAGTGTCTCAAAGGAATATCGACGCGAACTACGTCCTGGACATACGGAGATTGTAGTGGAGAAGCTGCAGCTGTTGCCACGTGGCGCCAACACCGGCAGTGACGAGTTCAGCGATGGCAGTAATCTGATAACGAAAGACGATTTGTTGCGTATCAATCGGGCGGCAGCAGATGCGCCCGTCTTACCGAGTTTGTTAATGAATCCCAGTCAAGAGAATGCTAACGGTACAGTAAAGCAGCAGTCAAAGAAGCAAACGCCAATCATTATACTAAGCGACGATAATAGCGCTGATATGGAGGGCATAAGTGCTGAAGACAATCTCATTGCAGAGTCACAGAATGTGGGTCAACGTGTCTATCAGCGTTTGCCGGTTGATGACAAGCCATATGGTTACAAAATAGGCGTGCAAAAGCAGCGCTTACGACCCGACACTGAAGCAAACATAAGACTTATACACGGCGAATCGCCTAATCTGTCAGAGTCAATAAGTCAACAGCCGATTTTTGTGGCCGAACCGGAGCCACCGGCCAGCGACGACAAGGCTGAATTATTTGTGGAAGTTTCAAGGCATGGGGCGCCCAGCCAACAACTCGACAACTTTCAGGAGCATGCAGAACAAACTTTTCATCAGCTGAGTCCAACACAAGAGGCGCCGTCACGTCAGTTTTTGCGGAATTTCAATCCGGTGTTGTCACCGGGGGCAGCCCCCTCAACGCCGAAGACTGCCTTCCATTACGAGTCGAATGCGCTACAGCCGATTATCTTCATACAAGACGGCAATCAAGCCAGTAATCCAAGTGTGGAATCTGATGTGGCCGCAACAAAAGTTGAAAACGCGCCGCAACCTCGGAAGCAATCCGCCACAGAGCTGCCACGCCTGCCACTGCTGCAATATGACAAGGATGCTGCGCAGATACGCTACTTGAAGGAGCAACAGCTTTTGCAACAGCAGCAACAGTTACTACAACAACAGCAACAAAGTTTGCTTCAGCAACAACAACAAGAGCAACAACAGCAGCAACATGCTCAGTTGATAAGCCAACAGCAGCAATTGCAGTGGCAAGAGAAGCAGCAGCAACAACAACAAGAACAAAAACAAGATTACCAACAACAACAATTGACAGCTGATAAGCGACAACAAAAACTTTTTCAACCAACACCCGAATATGAACAACAACAGCAATTGCAACAGTTCCACAAAGAGCTGCAACAACACCAACAGCGGCAACAACCGATTCAGCAGCATTATGCGATTTATCAGCAACATCCGCCACCACGTGAATACAAGAAAGGCAAGCAACAGCAACAGCAGATCGCATATGAGAAGCAGCAAGAGCAGCAACAAGCCGTCGAGTTGACACGAAGACTGCAGCAACAACAAGAAGAAGAGAAACTAAAACTACAACAGCAACAGCAACAGCAAATACCAGAACAACAAGCACAACACGCAGCTCAAAGCCAAAATATTCAACAACAACAACACCAATCAACGCCACAGCAGCCTTACATACAAACTCAATCTCAACAACAACAATATCCCACTCAGCCCTCTGCGCCAAGTCCAACTTCTAAGCAGGAGACTGAAATAACTGCTGATTCAGTAGCGGCTCCCGCCTCTTTCAATCAACAGTCCTATCAGTATCCTTTTGTGACTCCGTTGTCACATAGAGCTCCAGCCACACCCACGCCACACAGTGTAGTCTTTGTTACACTGCACGCGCCCACCCCGCCTTCAAGGTTCGCTAAAGCCCAAACGTCGCCACCCACTTACACCCAGAAATCACCACAGGAGTACGTCTCGGCAGCTGTGAGTGGAGCTGCAACTTCGCAGCATCCACCACATGTGTCACCTACACCACCGGCAATAGTACGACGTCCACATGGTGGGTATACATTTGTCGAAGTACAAAAATCAGTGAATATCCACAACAAACTGATCACCGAGAAAGATGGCAAGTTGGTTGAGGAACACGAAACAATTTATCCACTGCCACAGTATACGCCACAGCAATATCAGCAGCAGCATCAACCCGCCGTTATACAGTCGTCATCCAAGCCCGCAGCTATTATCTCGCCAGAATCGCAGCAAGCAACCGTGCAGACTCCGAAACCCAGCGCAACAGAAGCACACGCAAATCGAGCTGAGGTCCCACACACTCACTACCCTATACAATATGCCCAACAACTAGCGCTAATTGAGGAGGGTGTCCATCCAAATGACTACATTTTTGTACCCAAGGAGTATGCATCGCTCTCGGCCAATCCAATAAATGTTCAGCATATCGATGAACCCGAACAGCAAGAGGAAGCTTCATCTTACACTCATCAACAACAAGTCTTACCACAGCCAAACCATCAGCAATCAAACGAGCATACCCATACCGGCTATGAAAGCGAGCAACACCCGCAAGAATACGTGCAATATGTACAGCAAAGTTATGCTCAACCCGCTGAGCCGCATCCAGATCCACATCCGGCGCAACAACAAACGCAACATGCTACTGGCGAACAAAATACTCAAGAAATACACCCGCAAGCGCCGCCACAGCCACATACAGAGGAGCACCACCCAGCTGTAGAAAAAGAAGTTGTGGAGCAAGTGGTTACGCAACAGGTTGAGAAAATAGTTGAGCGTCCGGTACATATACCCTACCCTGTGCACGTACAGCAATACATTGATCGTCCGTATCCCGTACAGGAGATAGTCGAAACACACATACCCGTTCCATATCCGGTGCCCGAACCAGTTCCAGTACCAGTACATGTGGAACGCTATGTTGATCGTCCTTATCCAGTCGAAAAGATCGTTGAAAAGCGTATACCATATCCAGTCGAAAAAGTAGTCGAAAAGATTGTAGAGAAAGAAATACCAGTAGAAGTTGAAAAAGTAGTTGAGAAACTAATAGATCGTCCAGTGCCCATACCCATACGCGTACCTGTCGCTGTACCAGTACCATATACACATCAGTCACTTCCTGAATATAATGAAAACGCTGAGATTTACGGCCCTCCCTACCATCCGCATCCGAATGCGCTCGGCGGGTGGTCCGATCAGTCTGTAATCAGCGATTACGGCGTCCGTGCTCCCACGAAACTGCAAATACCGCCGAAAGTTTTGCAAAACTACTATACACGCATGCTGAAGAAACTACTGCCACAAGCGTTGGCGCAGCGTGGTACACTGTCGTCTGAATCGTCAACCTCAAACACGTTTTACACACATACACAGGCGCGCCCTAAAAAACCCACAACAAGCGCAGCAATTTCCTTGAAGACCACAAAACAACCGAAATCTGTCTCACCAAGCAGTTCACCAAACCAACAACACTCCTTCAAGATCGGCGATATACGCATCGATTTGAAACCACCACCGCCACCACCAACTGGCCCCGAATGGTCGAAGGGTTCACGTTACATTTATAACACCCTGCCGCATGATCTTTCCGTAGCGGATTCGTCTGATACCGAACAATTGGCGGACACATACAACGGTCCCTTTACGTCACACAACGAGGCCTACGATGAGTTTCAACGCTGGCGTAACGGTCACACCTTGAAGCGCAGTCCACAATTTGGCAGAAATTTACAAATGGAGTATGGTTTCAAGCCGCCACTGGTGCCCTCTGTGGAGATCAACGATCAAGGTATACCTTTGAATGCCGAAGAAAAGAAGTCGGAGCAATAAGTGAAAGTTGCTGTACGAGTAAGCTGTTTTGGGGAGGTTTTATACCTATTTATTTGTATAAGTTGTTAATTAACATTAAATTTTTAAGTTTTATTTAATTACTTAGCTCGATTAACTTATCTACTTTATTTAAATACTGTGCCAAAATATCAAGTAAATAAGAGTCTCTTGAAGCAACGTTGGAAGCACTGCTGTATCGAAAATGGTAAACTAGTTGAAAAAGGTATATATTCACTTCCGCCAGCCAGCGGCATGTGAAAGTTGACATGATCCGAAGCATATCTGGGTCAATGTCTTAAATTGTATTAATAATCTAAATCTTTATAAGTATTTATAGAGAAACTGGGAAGTTTATTACTTTAATAAAATTTTTCGAAACCAACTGTAGATTTTATATAATTCACTTTCAGAAGGAACTGGAAGGCAAATCAGAGTTTTAGGAGTGGAGATCTTGCTCGTCCTACTTCCCTCGCCGGCGTCAAATACTTTTAGAACTATGTCAATGTCAATGTCGTCGTATATCTCGTACAACACATCGTTCCATCGACTGCGATACTTGCCATGGCCAAAGCGCAAAGGCAGGAAATTTTCCGCAAAACTCGATCTCGAACAATTCTATGGCGGACTCATAAGATGAATCATGTCTCTGCACCATAAAGCAGGACGGGAATAATGAGCGAGTAAATGAGTAGAATTTAATCTTTGTTCTTCGAGAGAGGACTTCACTTCTCCATTGCCTACTCAGCCCGAAGTAGCACTTGTTGGCAAGAGTTATTCTGCGTTGGGTTTCGATGCTGACGTTGTTGTTGGTGTTAATACTGATTTCAAGGTAAACGAAATTATCTACGACTTCGAAGTTATGACTGTCAACAGTGAGATCTAACGGCCGAGTGACTGGACTGATGGACGATTAGATGTTAGTGGTGTGATCTCCACTAGTCGGAATACCGAACAGTTAGTGTCGTTTGCGCGTGAATTATTTAAGCGGCGAAGGCGGTTAGCTGGAAATTAGGGTTAATTTCTGTATGAGTGGTGTGCGTATGTGATGTATGATGGGGTCCAACCCCTGGCCACCAGTCCAGTGCAGTATGGAAGCTCAACTGGTAGTAGCTTCGGCTACGAATTCTTACCGGAGACTTAATTCTGGTACCACGGGGAGCAGGAGCCCATGGAGGTAACTCCAACCTGCTCATGCGGACTGCCCTTTCGGAGAGTATCGTGGTGATTGTGATTAAAACCCAAATGCCTTTGTCAGTTGAATGTGGAGTTGCATTGCAACCGGGTGCCGAACCCAAAGCACGGAAGAAGTTTTAGATGAACTTCGAACCCGACCAAGAAGGCTAATGTGTCCATTCCACACTGCCAATTGGTACTGGAAATGCTTAGCATTCTCAGGGCGCTGATCAACGCATTGATTTGATCCACTGTGCCTTTGAGCGCCGTGGAGTAAGGATGTCGTCAGCAGGTACCCACGTTAAACACACCGGTCGTTGTCAACAGTGACGTGGGAGCCTAGTAGAGAGTGCGATGACTGTTTGTTTGATGACAGAAGATATTTCGTCTTGCCCTCGTTCACTATAAAACCCAGATGCTAAGTTTGTCCAACCTGAAGAAAGCAGAACTAAAGACGCGGTTAAGATGGGCAATGATTTCGATGTCACCGACATACACCAGCAGTCGTACACTCTTGTAGAGAACTTTCAGCTCTTCAGCTCGAATTATTTACTTCAGCAGTAGATTGAAGAAGTCGCATGATAGGAAGTCGCCATGTCTGAAAGCTCGTTTGATATCGAACGGCTTCAATCAGTTTGTTGATGGTGGGCTTTAATCTTTGTATGCTCGATACAACCATAAATGCAATGTGGCTTATCCCAGCGTAGTTGGCGCAGATTGTGGGATCTCCCTTTTTGTAGCTTGGGCAAAGCACACTTGAATTCCAATCGTGGGGCAAGCTTTTGTCCAACCATATCCTACAAAGAAGCTGATGCATCCTTCGTATTTGAAAGCTCGGCCGACAATCCATCGGTCGCCGCCGCTTTGTTGTTCTTCAGACGGGTAATTGCTATTCGAACTTCCGCGTAGTCGGGAATTCAACAGGCTGGATAAGTGTTCTCTCCAAAATTTTATTATGCTCCTTCTCTCTTTTTTTTTTTTGTCCACATCCAGAACAAGTTGTGGTCGATTGTAACGTTGCAAGGTAGGCAGTACATCGTACGAGCTTCGCATTTTTCGAAAATCGCAAAAGTTTGGTTGCAGCTGTACGTAAGTACCTTGAAATACCGTCTATATATGTCATATATATGTACCAGTTCCCTTATAACGAGTTGCTGATGAGTGCTCTGAGAGAGCAGGAGTGCAAGCCGAGTAGAGTCGCTAAATCTTACTTTGTTTAATATTGAAATATGAAGCGATGTGCCCGTTAGAGTTTAGGATCTGGTGAGCTTTACTACATATTACTTCAGAGGTTTAGACCAAAATCATGGTGTCTTTTTCGGAGGAAGAAAATAATTAGTATAAAAGAATTAGGCTGTCAAATCCTGACCCCTCTCGAATGTCAAATATTTTTGCGTTCTTTTGATAATGAAGAGCTCCGTTTAGGTTAGCTCCGATTGAATATTTTCGTACTTCCATTGATTTAAATCGTCTTGGAGTCGACTTCTTAATATGAGAACAGACCATTCAGCTTGAGCTTTATAGTTTTAGATCCCGACTTTTCCTCACACCTTCAAGGTGTACTTTGTTGGGCGGACTTACTTATACTTAAGGAATACCTAAAAAATTCAAATGCCTCAGCCCAGTAAGAAGCACAAAAGCTTCCCATCCCTTCATATTTTGGTGATTTATGACTATGAATAATATTGAAATCCCAACGTATTGAAAAAAAAAACGAAAAGCCAATAATCGCAGAAGCTCTAAATCATTACCATTCCCTTTGAGTTAGACAAACTGATTTCTTTTTCATTTCGGAAATTCATCCCAACGGTGTCATCTAAAATCAAACATCTGCCGCCCACCAACAGATGCAAACAATTCACAGCTAAGCATTCAACCTTTTTCGCTACTTTCCTTCAACACTTTTTTCAAACTTTACTGGCTTCCTGCATGTCCTTGCCTTATCCTGGCGAAGCTGACTTCGTTGTCAGCATATGGTCGTAGGAAAACGCTGTCTATGTAGTTGTGACTAGTACAAGCGCATCAGGCATGGAAGTATGTTGATGGAGGGAGCAAGGTGTGGCTGAGATTTGGCTTTTCACGCGCGCAGAATAACGGTTTCGCTCGCTGGGTGGAGTTGCTGAACAGCAGTGAACATGTGTGGGGGTGTACGTATTGACATTGGGACAGACAGTCGGGAAAAACCAAACATTGTTTGCAAATCAGATGTCATTGGCATGCGTGACAAACGTTTTCTTGCTTCAACGCGGCTGTCACGCCGATGGTAGGAGCTGTTTGTTTGCTAAGCAAAGTGTTTGCCGGAAATTTTTGCTTCAGAAGCGAATAAGAATTTGAGTATACTTGGGGAGCCGTAAGATGAATGAAGGTGCTGAAATTTTATATATATAATATAATATAATAAAAAAATATTTTTCTAAAAAAACGTTGGTTTGAGTCGTACTTGGAAGGACCGAGCTTAGCGAATGATCGGAGAAGTCCTCTGCTGCCAAACCTTTTACTTGGCAGCTATTCAACTATTAGTGGAATACTTAGATGAGGTCGAGAATTTTGGGAGGTAAAGAGAGGTTCTACCACTGATATAAAGTAATGAGCGCTAGTGAAATTCTCTACCTCTCTTCTGTGGAGATCACTCTCAAATTTTTTTTCACGGCAGCTTAAGAGTATTTTCAGCTCAGAGAGCTAGTCAAATACTTCAACAAATACATATATGGAATCACTGTAAGACATTTTTTTGTATATGTGAAAGGTATTTTAGCATCGTTGCAACTGAAGCTAACCTTTTTTTTTGTAGATATTTTCGACTGTCAAGAGTTTCTTTCACACTTCTGAACCTTTTCCTGCGCTACCAACAAATATTTGATATTTTATTATCATTCAGCGCCTAACAATTGTGCTGTCAGAAGTTTAAGTATATGCGCCTAAATATATAGTACACACCCACACATATGTACTGGCAAACACGTCGCAGCTGCTCAAAACCAGCGTTTCGCCTCCACCTATTGTGTAATACGTAGATTTTAAAGAGCTTCTGTCACTTTTCACTTCTTGCCGAATCTTTTCAGCAATTCTACAAAACTCTCTATGCTCTCTTTCTTGGCTTGAGGTGGAACATGTGTAAGTGTCGACAATTTATTAGCTGTCATATAAATCTTAAACATTTTGGCTGCTTTTTAGGCGCAAAAGTATTTATTTATTTTTATTTCCCTGCACTTCATAGGAGCTTTCAAAAGTTTATGCGCCTTTTTTGTGCTGAACATTTTTGAGTGCTGCGTGTATGAAACTCTTTACTTTTCCGTGCACTGACAGGTTATTTCGGCAACTGAGATTTCAGCTTTCAATTTCATAATAATTGTTGACTCTTTCACATTTTTCCCCCTACATAAATTAGACTGGAATCATATATGTACTCGTATGTACCCCTAGCAATTACAGCGTATGAATATCTTCCTTTGCCTACCCTTAGGCGTTTCCTTAGTAGCCTTATTTTTTCTATGCGCTACTTGAAATTTCCAACTATTCCCCCTCATATGTGCTTGTCATGTCAATGCGCACTAATTAGCTCATTAAAATTGTCGAAATCACCTTTACGTTTGTACTTTTGCATGCACGAATACATGCCTAATTGTAGGCAATTAATTGCGCTATTAACGGTATAATAAGCTGCATTTCTGCCATATGCATTTTTGCATGCCAACTTGAGTGCTTTTTTCACTCAGTAAAAAGATTTTACTGCACAGAAATTTTGAAAGGGCTCAAGGTACCAATAGTTTCGTATATGCTCCTAACCTTTTTAAGCATTGTAATAGAGCTGGTTTTACTTATTGCCTGAAATTTATTATTCGCCCGAAAAAGAGTGAACATAATAATAAATCGTTGGATACTAGAAAATTTTCCAGTCTGTTAGAATATCGTGGGTATATCAAGAGCTCGGTTCAAGCAGTCTTACATACAGTCTGGTATGAAGCTATTTCCGTTGTCAGGTGGCTGCTAAGCAGTGATAATCATTATAGATTGTCAAAGCACGTAAAATACCGCCTATGAAACAGAACATTAGAGGAAAATTACTTCAATACACTTTTCGTGTGCCAGACATAGTATAAGTATAATATCTTTCGGGACGAATTTCTTAAAGAAATTATACCTGAATATTGTTAAATTCAAGAATAGGGAAGACACCTAACAACAAACGATTTTGCATAATGAAGGGAACAGGAATATTGAGCTCGACATATTTTATTGTCGTTTGGATAAAATACTGAATACAAACTAGTCTATAAGTATGAGATTCCGGGACTGGAACTTAGGTCTCAACGAATGAGAAATTATATAAATATGTGACTTGAAAGTCCAATCGAGCTTAAGTTAACTAAAACTAAAAAATTGAAAAAAAGTAAGAGGAACTTAAAAGTAAGAAACTCTTTACAGAAAAGTGCATCCCATCCTTTACAATGGAACAAAGAACTCCTACGATTTACATTCGTAAAGTGCATTTGCTGCTGACAACTATGCCGAAGATGAAGTGAGAAAAATTATGCTGCCAATACGTTTGACTAACCGCACACACAGAATTTCGTTGTTGAACAGAACGCATTCAGAAAGAAAGGAAGTGACTTGGGCGGTCGCTCTATTATAGTTGAAAAACATGCTTAACTCAGCCAAAACGGGCAGGCAATGTATTCATAATAAAGGAAGTGTGCGGAACGTCTATATAAATCACATATACCAAACTGAAGTAAAGGACTTCTTTGAATCAACAGCAAAGAAGCTTTGCACCATACATCGTCTTCAATGGAATTGCTGATTACGTGCTTTAAGTACTTGTGAATATACTTTGGATTGGTATAAAGCCGTTTTAATTTGTGTGGGCTCCCATTTATCACTAATTGTTCATTTACATAACCAATAATGAAGTAAAAACTTCAAAATCAAGGGGGTTTCGAAGCTTAAATTGATTTGGTTGGTAGGTTGAAAAGAGAGGTGGTCATACATGTATTGCTAATTTAGCCTCAGTTCCTTAATAAATTCGAGTAACTTGATTTACAATCCTAAACGTCTTTATTACAGAAGCTACAATAAGCAGATCATTGCGACTACGCCGCGCACTTGTTATTCGCTGTACAAAAGGAACTGCGCAGTCCAACACATCAGAGCAAGCGCCGCTAATTTATCTCGATTGGAGAACCACAAGGCTCAGTCTTAGGTACCCTTTTATGGAACCTCATGCATGGCGGTGTGCTAAGAGTACAGTAACCCACATACATGAAACCAATCGCTTATGCGGACGATATTTTAGAGGTAACAGTGGATAGATACCGAGAGTTGAAGAGGGAAGCGAGACGCATTTGTAGACAGAAAAAGAAAGAAGCCGAAATGCGTGAGTACGAAGAGCTTGATAAGCTGGCCGACAGGGGTAATGCTCGAAAATTCTACGAAAAGATGCGGCGGCTTGCAGAAGGTTTCAGGACCGGAGCATACTCTTGTAGAACCCCCCAAGGTGATCTAGCCACCGATGCCCAGAGCATACTTAAATTATGGAGGGAACACTTCTCCAGCGAAAAGCGAACCCGATACCCCAATCGATGACGATGGAGCAGACGTTCCATAGCCCGACCATGAAGAAGTTCGAAGAGCAATTGCCCCCCTGAAACAACAAAGCGGCAGGGGCCGATGGATTGCCGGCCGAGCTATTCAAACACGGCGGCGAAGAGCTAATAAGGTGCTATGCCCAATCCATAAAAAAGCAGACCCCACAATCTGCGCCAACTACCGTGGGATTAGCCTCCTCAACATTGCATATAAGGTTCTATCGAGCGTATTGTGTGAAAGATTAAAGCCCACCGTCAACAAACTGATTGGACCTTATCAGTGTGGCCTTAGACCTGGCAAATCAACGACCGACCAGATATTCACCATGCGCCAAATCTTGGAAAAGACCCGTGAAAGGAGAATCGACACACACCACCTCTTCGTCAATTTCAAAGCTGCTTTCGACAGCACGAAAAGGAGCTGCCTTTATGCCGCGATGTCTGAGTTTGGTATCCCCGCAAAACTAATACGGCTGTGTAAGCCGACGTTGAGCAACACGAAAAGCTCCGTCAGAATCGGGAAGGACCTCTCCGAGCCGTTCGATACCAAACGAGGTTTCAGACAAGGCGATTCCCTATCGTGCGACTTTTTCAACCTGCTTCTGGAGAAAATAGTTCGAGCTGCAGAACTCAACAGAGAAGGTACCATATTCTATAAGAGTGTACAATCGACTCTCTCTCGACAAACAAAATCCAAACCCTATAAGTCACTCATAATTCCCGTCCTGCTATATGGTGCAGAGGCTTGGACGATATCAACAACGGATGAGTCGACTTTGCGAGTTTTCGAGAGAAAGGTTCTGCGAAAGATTTATGGTCCTTTGCGCGTTGGCCACGGCGAATATCGCATTCGTTGGAACGATGAGCTGTACGAGATATACGACGACATTGACATAGTTCAGCGAATTAAAAGACAGCGGCTACGCTGGCTAGGTCATGTTTTCCGGATGGATGAAAACACTCCAGCTCTGAAAGTATTCGACGCAGTACCCGCCGCAGGAAGCAGAGGAAGAGGAAGACCTCCACTCCGTTGGAAGGACCAAGTGGAGAAGGACCTGGCTTCGCTTGGAATATCCAATTGGCGCCACGTAGCGAAGAGAAGAAGCGACTGGGGCGCTGTGGTTGACTCGGCTATTATCGCGTAAGCGGTGTCTACGCCAGTAAAGAAGAAGAACAGTGGCTAAACAACTAGATGACGTAGAATCCCATGCAAGACCCGTAAACATCGTGCAACTACTTTCTACAATATGAATAATAAATGCTTTCCGGTTTTTACCCACCAATGCACACTGTAACCAGCATAAAAACTTGGCAATAAATGAAAAAAC
The DNA here is from genome assembly GCA_037783105.1 of Bactrocera zonata. Taxonomy (NCBI): domain Eukaryota; kingdom Metazoa; phylum Arthropoda; class Insecta; order Diptera; family Tephritidae; genus Bactrocera; species Bactrocera zonata. Next base: position 723,601 of record JBAWJQ010005995.1, on the reverse strand, counting down.
AGTTCTTGCATAATTATGAAATATAAGAGGCATTATTTTCGGCGTCACGGAGTAAGAATTTGATATTAATTCCATGAAAATTCAAAACGGCGAATGCAATATGATCGATCACATTCACCAATATTAAATTTATTAGTTTAAAAATCAGAATTCGGTACTAATTTTTCGTAATTCAAAATAAAAACAAAAAAGAAACGTAGGTATTTAATTTGGTGCACACTACAAGACCAATGGAATCTAATTTTAGTTAGATTGTTCGAACAAGTCTTCGTCAAATTCATCAACAAATTCGCCAAGTAATTCTTCGGAGCTTTGTTTGTCTAAGTCTAAACTCTCCTCATCAAATTGTTCGTTGATTTCTTACGATCCTAACTGAGATTTCAGACGTCGTATGGCCTCGGAAAACAGTTTAAATTAAGTGGATCCGAAGATACCAAGAGCTTGTCGATTCTTGAAATCTTTCAGCCGTATCAACTGCGACGCTACTGAAATATTAGCCCGTATTCCGCCTATTGATAACCAGGAAGTAAAACTCGATCGACTATATCAGCTCTCAAGGCCAAAACAGAACCGACAAAGACCGAGGAGAGCAACATGATCACCAAAATGTGGCAGCAGCGGTAACAACCCTCATCCCAGAGACGCTGCATCAACAGACCGATACACATACCGACATTGAACCTGAATTTACATCTGACCCAAAACCTAAGTGGGTGGATTATAAGCTGTCTCCACAGATTCCTTTATGACATTATTCCGAAACGTCGGACGTGTTCAGAGTAAAAAGAGGACATAAAGGACTAAATATAAGGAAAAACTAAAAATTTTATTCGGTAATAGTTTAATGGTCGAAAATTTGACTTACTCACTCAACATGAAGAAGTGGTAAGCTGTGAGCGAAGTGTTAGCTTTAATAATGACTAAACTGACTCATCTTAAACATCGTTCGAAAGTCCGTACAAAGAACGAAACTTAAAATGTCTTGTCACCCCTGCGAAGAAATACTTAATCCGGTGGTTCCACAGAAGAGTAAAAATACGTGAGATTTAGCAGACTAACACGCCTATTCTGTGCACTTGACAAATTCAACATATTTATAATTTGTTAAAATTTGAAATTTATCAAGCATTTCGTATTCTGAGTCTGAAATAAAAAGCTCTTTTCTTTATAAGTTGTTAAGATGTCAAATGCTCTTGAGGGTGCTCGTTATGAATTAAATATCTGATTGTGCATCTTGTTGTGGAAATGGAAGATATTTTGCTTTTGTTATTGTTAAACGAAGATGAAAATTGTGAGAAGAGGAATCAGGCGCGGCATTTAAAATTCATTTTCTGCGAACGAGAATACCTTTGGGCAAAAAATTAAAAAAAATTGATGAACTAGCCTCACACGACGATCAGAAAACGTCACTACCTTTAACTGGAATGGTTCCAGCAGCTTTGAACTTCTTTGGATACGGTTCATATCAGGAAATGTGTAGGTAACAACGTCAACTTGACCATGAGTCAGTCGTTCCTTTCGAGAAGTGTACGGGCTGTGGCAGAACTTATTGTGAAGGTGAAGGGAGGAGAAATAAAGTTTCCCAGTTCAAAAGAGGAAGACATTTTCATAAAAACGGTGCAAGTATTATTGTAATACAAATAATAATATACTAATTTAAGTTAATTTATTTGATATATATTCCAGATTTTTTAGAAAATATGGAATAAAAAGCACCATAGAAGCAATTGACTGCACGCAAATGGCTATCAATATAATTTGAATAGAAATCAGCTGTTTCTATTAACATTATTTTGTTCACCACACGTGTGGTGAAAAACTTTGCGAATTGAAGCTTTTACTTTTATCAAGATTGACACAGAATAGCAAAATATTTCAAGCTTGATAAATATTTGAGTTAATTTTCAATATTTTACTAATTTGTCAAGTACACAGAAGAGGGGTGTAAAGCTCATCACTATGGTCTGGTTGTTGACCGTAAAATGAAAAAGAAAAAATTTCCAAAAATCGGTTTATACTTGTACTATTCGGTGACTGCTAGATGGCTTATTACACAATTTTATAATTCTACACAGTATTCTTATATAAATATGGAGGTTTGGTATAAACATTTAGATAGTGGTCAGTACATAAAACATAAGAACATTCCAATCCAGCAGAAATCTCACATAACCATGATAGGAAAATAAGGAAAAATTGATATACTTTCTTTAAAAAAATAGATGTCTATGGTTATGGAAAGGTTGTATATTTTTCGGCAAGCTGAGAACAACGATCTCAATGCTTTACAGAACTAACTCTAATATATATATGAGAACTCTTTGCAATCTTAAATTCTTGGCAAATACTTTTTCATTTCAGTAAGCAATATCGTTAGGTCTAAATACTGTAAAGAATGGAGAGAGTTCAAAAAAATTGGATTGATACAGAAGCATTATAAGTAAAAACTGAAGCTGCGGCCGGGCTTATGAATGCATTGATGTCATCAAACTCTCATTACTACGGATAATCAGAATGTGTTATATTATAGAACATATTTTGAAAGAGAGTTGTGTTATAATTTTATAACATATAGAGGATAAAGATAATCACACTGACAAGCAGATCTGACTTCAGATAACACCAACATTTCATACCAAGGCACATTTTATCATTAATAACTAGTTGGATTGTTTTTGCTAAACTTTTTCCATGGACTTTAAAGCAACAGAGCACATTACATGCGACTCACAGGTTTTTAGGTAAAACTGTATACTTTTTACATTAAATAAAATATATTAGTACCAATACTTACTACTTCCATTTACAAACCCAAGTCCAAAATCCACTCCCCTTTCATTTTCATTTATTCCCGCATTGTAAAAGCTGACGATGATTTCGAAAATTGCATTTTGCGGAGAATTTCAATCAGTGTCACCGGCAAGATCCAAAGCCAAATGAACAACAGGAAGAAGCAGCAGCAGGCAAAGGCGACAAAGCACAACAATTTCAAGCAGCTAAAGAAGCGATGAAAATAGTAGTTTCCTAGCAGGAAACACCAACCGAGCGTTGGCCAACGGTTGCTTCTACAGTAACAACAACAATGAAATTGTCTCACCACAAAAACCAACCCAAATCACCTAACGGCTCCGTTAACGGCATAGACAAAGCTGCTCAGCATGCGGTTGCATGCCACAAAGATGGTGCCAACATACAACAACAAACAACTGAGCGACCGACCAAAGTCGTAATCAATTTATGCAGCCAAGGGAGATTAGTACAGGGGGCGATGAACACAAAAATTCAAATCCTTGGATGCCACTGAAGTGAGTTGTCTTACAAGGAGTTGCAGCTGCTGCATGTTGTTCTGTGTCAAGGCAGGGAGGGTATCTTCAGTTTGCTGCATAGCATATAACAAAAGTAGCAGCTACAACAAAAACACCACAAACAAAACTGTATAATAAACAGTTACTTGTAAGCACACGTGTTGTTTGAGGAAATTTGTTTGCGGAAATGTTGTTGGCAATAGCTTCATTTAAATGGGAATCTGTGAGCTTTTCCCCAACCGAAGACGGCAAATGCACGTGTTTACTTATATATACTCCGCTTCGGTTATATTATTCTACATTCCGAGCATTGCAAATATATTAATGGTATTGCTCGGCTACGTGAGCCATGAACCTTCGTTCATGGAGGAGTTCAAAGGATAGAGCAACCTGGTGATGGTGGAATTTATTGCTACTGAGGAACTCAATTATTCGACTCGAAGTAGTCTTCGTTCATAAAAAATATGCATTGAGGTTTTGTCGAGGAATGTTCCATTGTCTATCGCATCTTTAATTGGCTATCCAGGATTTACTTCCATTTCGATTTTTTATGGTGTCCGAGAAGTCAAAGTGATTGCCTTAGCCTTAAAGGCTGGGTTAAAGCTTTTTCTTTTTGTTAAAGAGAAAGTTCTATTCTGAATAAGACTCTCGAATTCGATTCTAGCTAGGTTGTTGAACCATAACAAGTCCTAATCTCGAAAAAATGAAGAGTCATCAACGGAAAGGTATGGTTAGCAAAAACTTCCAGAGCTTTGGGGACTAATAATTTAACATTTGACAGAAGGTATCGATTAGCAAATTGATGGTGGGGCCAGAACTATGCATTTCGGTGGGGTCCCACACTATAAAGGCGTTGCTCTGCTTGGAGAAGAGAAAGAAGAGCATTGACAGTAGGCAGCAAGAATGAACCATGCCAAGCTACTTCTGGGAGAGTACAACCTTGCAGGGTTTAAGGAGACAAGTTCCGCATACTTGTTGCGCTCTATGCAGGGCTCTCTTCAAACTGCCGATTCTGTGATATGAAACAAGCGACTCCAGAACACCTGATTCTGGTTTGCAAAGCAATTTGCAGAAACAGGCTTAAGGCTCTGGGTTTCATCTACGTAGACAGAGATCACGTCACCTCAGTCTCACACTCAGTCGTGCCCAGAAGGCTCCAGGAATGATTCAGAATGATGAACAATAAACCATAGGTTTCAGTGCAAAGCCTTAATTTTTCTATTTATCTATGAGCTGGGAAACTGGAATAGGAAATTGCTTTATCCCACATTCTCTTCGTTAGTAGGCAGAATTTCTATGGACTTTTCAATGAACGAATATATTTTATTTCTATATATATATATTTTTTTTGTACAACATATTTAGGGGGTATTCTGGTCTAGGATTTTGAAAAACTCGAGTTTTTTTTTGCATATTTTGATAGTTTAGACTTTCAAAAATATGACCTTGGAAGGATTTTTCAAAATTCGACTTAATTTCATAGATACAGCCGATTTTGTGTCTCCTAAACTTTAAACGCGTTTTTCTCGAAACTGACTTTTTCGAAACGATACCCACGATTTCTTAGGTTCTACTGTACCGTTTTACTTGAAAATTTTATAGAGTCTTCTTTATAGGCTTGTCTATGGTTGGAACTAACCCCATCCCCAAATTTTTATTTTTATTATTTTTAAAAAATTCGAAATAGTCAGAAAAAGTGATCCAAAAAAACTTTTTTTCAGGCAGTCGCCATTTTGTGAAAAATTTTTTTCCCACTTTTCCGTAGTTCCGGCCATTGCCACTTTATTCTAGATTAATAATCTCTTTTTCTTTTTGGTTTCAAATAACTAGGAGGGTTGAAATCATGGGTATGGTCACGTGGAAATTTTTAGAGACCCCCCCACTTCGTCAGCTCATAATTTTTGAAATTTTTTATTTTTTTTTAGTTTTTAATTTTTTTCTCTACTCTTTTAAAATTAACTAATAACTAATAAAAAAATGGATCGTAAAAACATTAATGGCCTTTTTTTTACGACACTTTAAAAATTTCCTGAAATTCATGCTTCTAGACCAGAATACCCCTTTTAGCTAATTTTTTACTAAAAATTCGAACTCACGCCTAAAAGCATGCGACAAAGCACTTCTGGCATTATATAGCTACATAAGAATGAGCACGACAATTTGTAGCTATATTTTACCATTATTCCATTTCACTAAGACTATAACAACGCATTTTATGCCGAACATTTATTTTAATTGTTTTGCATATGTCGAAAATTTCATAAGATTTGCAAATATTCAAACAATCGGGCAGAAATTGTTTGGTTACCCGCAAAATGTTTATATTTTCTTTGAACGAAATATGCCATGAGCAGACAGTCGCTTGTGTCTGTATGTAAATAGTATCAATGAATATATGTATGTGAATAAGACAGATATTTGTAGGCAGCAAATATGAACATATTTTTATTATTTTACTCAATTCTAACGGAAAAACATGTCTTTTGTAACTGTATATTGAATTTAATATTCTCAGTCTCAGTATTACAGACACAATCCTGCAGTTATTGTAGTTACAAGTCTTCTCTGGAAATATGTTTTCATTCCTTTACAAAAGTAAATTTCATTTTAACAAGTTATATATGGACTACCCTATCCAAATAATCATTTCGTATTTCTAATCAAATTCAACTAATTTTTTTTTATATTTACATTGAACTTCAATGAAATATGTACCACTTTTGTTGAATATTTTTTGAGATTTTTTCACTACAGACATTATTCCAGGGGTATCAGGGTAAAACTTCTCTGGTTTCTCGGCGCAAAACTGCTACAAGTAATTTTCACAGTCATCTCTTGAAGCCAACTTTATTCCATTAAAGAAGCTCTGCATTGACCGAAACAAATGGTATTCAGATGCTGCAATGTCAGGGCTATATGGTGGATGCATAAAAACTTCCCAGCCAATCTCCTCCAGATTTTGGCGAGTCATCAAGAATATGTGCGGTCTAGCGTTGTCCTGATGGAAGACGAAGCCCTTTCTGTTGATCAGTTCTGGCCGTTTCTTTTCGATTGCTTGCTTTAATCTCATCAGTTGTTGACAGAAAAATGTAGAATCAATCGTTCGCTAAGGTTGGAGCAGCTCATAGTGGATGATTCCTTTCCAATCCCACCAAACACTCAGCATAACCTTTCAAGGCGGCAATCCTGGCTTTGCGACCATTCGTTGAGCTTCACCATGCTTGGACCATGATATTTTTCACACGTTATTTTCGTATTTGATCCACTTTTCGCCCCTGTTACCTTTCGCTTCAGAAACGGTTCGATTTTATTTAATTGCAGCAAAGAATCGCAGATGTTAATTGGATCCATTAAATTTTTCACAGACAGTTCATATGGTACCCAAACATCGAGCTTCTTTTCGTAACCAGCCTTTTTTAAACCGCTTAATGATGAATGTTAAGCTCGTTAGCGTTGTTATGGCTGCTTATGTGACGGTTCTGGTCATGAGTATTGGGTCTGTGTTTTTGACCTGGAAACAGACCACCAATCGGCCCAATGTCGTGGCAAAGGTATGCCAAAGCCGAAAAAAATCACGTTAAAGCAGATAAAAAATCAAGGCTATGTTGACAGTTTTCTTTATGTAGACAGTTTTCCTCAAGTATCGAGGTGGATGGTCCTCCAGCTTCGTTAATAGCCGCTTCGAGTCTGGGTTTTATTAGGCTTTCGTATAGCTTTCCCGCTGTATCAAACATGCATAGTGGACGGTATGCTGATGGCGAATTGGGGTCTCCTTTTCCCTTACTGATTAGCACCAGCCGTTGCTTTTTCTATGGTTCAGGGAATATTCTGGCTTCAAGGCATGTTCAGTAATACTGCCGGGTGCTCTGCAGCGATTATTTTGAGGATTTCTGCTGGGATCCCGTCCAGGCCGGGTGATTTGTTGGCCTTGAGCACTGGCTAGTTGTAACTCTTCAAGGGTAAACTGGGGGATTTGCGCAGATATTAGTGTTTTTCCTGGATCACTAGCCCTACTTTCGTGTGTGGGGAACAGTGCGTTCACGATGTGATCCACTGTGACAGCGGTTAAGTCAGGTGGCCCCAGAGGTTTCTATTTACGTCCTCGCATAGTTTCTCCCATTTTTTCTTTTTGCTGTCGTCGATGACGTGCTTCAGCTCCTTTTTTGCTGCTTTGTATTGCTCGGCTTCTTCGGGTGCGGCTCCTCTGCGTCTGGATCTCGTATAGGATATGCGAAGGCGGAGGCATGTGGGTCTGAGTTGGGCGATATTTTCAGTCCACCAGTAGAGGACTGCCTTATGTTTGCTGTGGGCAGCCTTGGGCATTGGTTTTTTACAGGCTCTTGTTATATTAAGCATTGTGTGCTCGACAATTTTTTGTGCATTTTTTGGGCAGCTGCTAGATGAGTTTTAGTCGTCTATTGCAGAGATCAATTTCGAAGTATTAAGCTTCGAAATGTTTCACTACCGTGTTGCAGTCTTTTTCCTGTACTGGTTTGCGTCTGTTCCAGTATCAATAGTGAAGGAAATGTACTGGTGATCGCTGCCACTGTAATCTTCCAGGACTTTCCATTACTTTATTGAGCCTGCCAAGCGTTCTGATGATAAAATTATCATATGTTATATTTCGTACGATATTATAATTGTATAATATATATATACTGTTTGCCGGAAATTCAATAATCATATGTATGTATGTACACATATTTATTTGTTCGTATATATAGTATAATCCATGTAAATTTGGCTCATATCCGTTTGAAAATTGAAATTTTGTTCATTTAATTATAAATTACGGTGTTGTTCACTTATTAACGAGTAATGAGAAAATTTACATTCATATATGTGTACACATACATATACACCCTACCTCTACATGGAGCAATTTCATACATTCAAGTGGGATATGCCGAGAATTTCGGCATTCTAACGGCAACTACGCTCACTACTCAACTAACTTGAATGGATTTTGGCAAGTGACTAACATAAGCATACAAATATATACATACAAATACATATATACGTATACATTCATATGCATATATATATACATATGCACATATAAGAGCAAGTAAGTTCCTTATAATTATCACTGAGATGCATTAGGCTACAGCTGCTGCACCAGTCAAGCTGTTTAATGGCAACACAATGCAAGTGCTGCCAGATGTTATGCAATTACGTTAACATGGTAAGGAAAATGCACATAAATATGTGCACGTGGCATGGTGGCGTAGTGGCATGTTGCATATTAAATTTCGCACTAACCAATTAATTTCATTCTATTTAAATTTACATGTGCGCTTACTTGGATTATACGATGTTAATATGTGCATAAATTGCCGATAATGTAATGGCTTTTGAGATTTAGTTCAATAGGAACTCAATTCAGTTGACACACATAACAATATGGAAATGCATGTAAGACACAATTCGATGAAACTTGCACTAAAATTACAGAAATTCGGGCGGTAACGTTGGGATGGTGATGTTGTCCAAAGACTTACACGAGCACACACGTTTGAGCTTAAGCATGAGTGAGCGACGGGTGTGAATTTGAATATCGGCGGAAATTAGCAAAAAATCGTTTTCTATAACAAAAAATGCTTACAAATTTGATGCTTGATTTTATAAAATTTTTAAGTAAGCATTCAATGAGTTTAACTCAAGAAAAGCATCGAAAATGTCACTCGATCTAATAACAATCGAGTAAAAAGCAGCAGTCAAACACATTGGATCCAAAGGCGATGTATGTTAAAAGCATAAAAGTTATGTTGGTTACTTCCAAATGTTCAAAATATATTCCAGTTTGGATCTCTCGAGGAACAATTACGAATTCAACTCATTCAGCTAAATGAACGAAGAATCGAAAATAATAAGATACGAGGTTTGACAATTAAGTAATGAGACTGACTTTATTGCCCCGCTTGTGGTAAACCTGTGACCTTGAAATTCCCTTTCTCTTTTTTCGGCATCCCTCCCCTGTCCATTGATATACGTACCATCGCTCTAGCTGGTTTAGTTCGCCTGCTGCGTCAAGTTGAGTAGACGTGTGTTTGTAGTGTTCGTCACGAAAATGGAAAAACGAAATCAAGAGCAACGCGTCGCGATAAAATTTTGCGCCAGATTGGGCGAAACAGCTTCGGAAGCGTACGCTAAAATTATAAGAGTCGAAGGTGAAAACGATGATTATTGCCTTTTTTGATAGCCGTGGAATCGTCCACAAAGAATTCGTTTCACCGGCGAAAACTGTTAATCAAGTCTACTATTGGCAAGTACTCGAAAGATTTCGAAAACGAATCAACAGAGTGCGCCCAGACATCGCTCGTAGCTGGATCCTTTATCACGACAACGCGCCGTGCAACACCGCCCTCAGCGTGTCCCAGTATTTGGTCTCTAAAGGGATTGCCGTGTTGCAACAGCCGTCTTATTCGCCCGGTATGTCACCCCGTGACTTTTTTTTTGTTTTCTAAAACAAAATTGGTGATCAAAGGAACCCATTTTGAGTCGATTACGGACATCCAGGCGGCCGTGACGAGGGTACTCGCGGACATCCCAGTCGAAGCGTTCCAGAAATGTTACGAAGCACGGAAAATGCGCTGGGATCGCTGTATAGCTGCCCAAGGTGACTACTTTGGAGGAGATGGCAGAGTTGTAGAATAATTTTCAAATATACGGTTTTTATGGAATCAGTCTCATTACTTAATTGTCAGACCTCGTATGTATAGTATACTAATAATATTGAGTGAAATTCCTAAAAAGGGTAATTCATTTCGCGGTTCTTTACTTTTTGAAGTGTAAACACCGAAACTTCTAATTTAATAAGTCATGTTTTTTATCATTATGTCTAAGTATGTTCTAGGCATTTAATTTTTGTTCATTATCTCTTTCAAATGTTGACCGTGGCTATGCCTCAGATGGCCCATTCGTTAAGTCCAATTTTCGTTGACTCGTTCGAGCATTTGGACTGGAATGTCACGTGTTATGTTTTGCTCTCAAGCCTAAATCAGAACGGGGTTGTCCAAATTGACTTGCTTCTTCTTCTTTACGGGCGTAGAACGCGCAAAGCACCATAAGGGGGTACTCTCATGTGAACGCATACATTTTACCACTTTTTAGGAAATTTTTTTTAAGCGACAACAAAATTCAATCATTTTAATTTTTTAACATATTTTTATTTTTATTTTGAAATGTACAAAAAAAATTTTTTTTTTCGTTTTTTACATTTTTAATATTTTTTTTTTTTAATCAAAGTAGTCCCCAGCCAAAAAAAGTAGTTCACTGGTCATGGTGATAGCGGCTGTTCATGTTGTCTGAAATAAAAAAAATCGAATAAATTATTATTCAGTATACCAAATATAATCAATTTCATTGAAAAAAAATGTCGAACTTTACAAAAAAAGTCACGAAAATCTTGTTTTTTTCGTTAAAACTCGTTTAAAAAAAATATGAAAATATTTTCGAAAATAAACAATTCTGGTAGGGACGTTAACTATAAATGAGTAGAAGAACATATGTAAAGTTTGAAGCCATCAGTTGAATACTTTTTTTAGGACCATGACAGTTTCAGAAAATGATGATTCGAGAAAAATACGTTTGGAAACGTAGCAGCTGCAGACTTGTCATGGCGCCTGGTAGACAGTCGCTTACGACACGTCGGCGTCTTTGAGCTGTAACTTATCAAATATGTACTATGAATTTCGAACTGAATTTTTCACAGCATGTTTTCAATAGGTTTTACTGTCAAAATATAAAAAAATCGATTTTTCGAAGTGATTATATGAGATTACCGCCATAAATCTGCCGCACAACCTTTCTCTCGAAAACTCGTAACGTCGACTCAAAGAGTGAAAAGGAAGAACGACTGGCGCCTTATTGCAAGCGCGGCTATAACCGGAGAAAGCGGTGTCTCTGTCAATAAAGAAAAAGAAGATTGACACAACAGAGCCAGGCGCATCATGGTTGGCACCAAATTTCAACCAAATATTATCAACGGAATAAAAAATATTATCAATTTAAGTGTTAAACTCGTAGTGTCGCATTGCCGAATAATTTATACAATAAGTGATGCACTAAAAAGCTTTTAAAAACAAGCGAAAACTTTAATTACGCTTTTGAAAATAAAAATAGAGAAAAGCTCTAAAATAAAATACAGCAAAATAAAATGGCATATAAGCACGGCTTCATTGGGGAGCGTTGTAATTACGATATAAGTATGTATATGTATGTATGTCTCGTCGAAAGCAAACGAAAATTGGGTTTGAGTGATAAAGAGCGCTAAAAGAGCTGAAACTTTTGTAAACTTATGTACTTATACAAACTCATGTCAAAGTGTTCGTTAAGCATGTCGGTATACATACTTATATATAGATCTTTATTTATATGCGACTACACCCCTAACCTCGAATCTGCACATTAGTGAGCACTCAGATTGTAAGTGCAAGCTGGCAGCCAGCGGAGTCTCGGATTTCGGTAGAAAATATGCAAACACAAGCGAGTTTACGAAAATGGGGAGCGGCCGAAAGTGGAAGCAAAATTCAAGCTACGCCAAAAACTGAAAGCAAAACTTAAAGCCACTCGAAATTGTGGCCTTCGGAGGTCGAGAAGGGTTTCCGCGTTGTTCACGCTTGTATTGGGGTAGCAAAATATATGTATAAGAGTTGCTGTTGTTGCTGACTAAGACGTTGCAGATGATGAGGTAACCGATGCTGATAGTGATGGCGTAAAAGTACTGAATGGTAATGGCACACGCTGATGGACATGTTGTTGTATTGTGGTGAACCCATGATGTTTTGGTCGAAATACAAGCATGTTGTTGTGTTATTTTGGGCACACAAACACACTGCTGATGAAGTTGTTAAAACATTTTAATTTATGCTCAACTTTGGGCATTGAAGTTTCGTTCACTGAAAGTATGCTTTGAAGGGCTGTTTGAGGAGGGAGTGATGTGCACTCCTTAAAGATGTGTACTAAATTTAGTTATGCATTGTATTGGCGCATATTTTATGACTCTGATTAAGTGGGAATTAAGTTTTGGGGGCTTAAGCTATTGCTCTGAGTAATATCAATGGCGAAAGGGTGGCATTTTGGAGGTAGATTTTTATAAACTAGTTTTCTGGCTACTGCAGCCGATTTCAAAATACATATATTAGGAATCAAAAGAGGTATTATATTCATTAAAAATAATAATATTCGTAAAGGTATCAAAAATCGTGATGATATAAGTTGTAACTACCAATTTGATAGCAAAAACCTTATCCATTGTCCGGCGAAAAAACATTGCGACTTCTCGTTCTTTCCCGGTAACTTCGGCTCTACTTTGATGTTGTTGTTGTGTGTTTATGCCGCTATGTGGTTAACGTATTTATGCAAAGCACTTAAGTGGTTCGATGAAGTGTAGGCAGTTTTTCAGCATAGACGTTTGTATATATATTTGTAAGGCATGTAAATTTTGCATAAATAACAGCATACTTTCTGGCGTTTACCATGTGAAAAGGCCTATTTGCAAATACACATCATTTTACTTGTGTTTCGAAATCTTCATGCAATATAAGCAACTTGTATTTATACATCTTGCAATTAGCAAGCGATTCATATACACACTTTCTTATGCATACACACACATATCTAGTACATATGCGCACTTATGGGACTCCATGATGGCTGGCAATTTGCTTATATGGTTTTTGCTCACTATCAAGTCATCAACGCTTTCACTGCTTAAGTCTCAACACAACTTCTTTGAAAGCAGCTGCTCATTCTACTCTTCCTCGCTTGCGAGTGTTGCTGTGCTACAAAGTTGCTACTCCATTGCAATATAATAGTTTACAAACTCATGTTAACATTTTCATGTAAGATCGTAACGCTATACTTATGTGTGTGTGTGTGTGTCTGGGCGTATGTATAAAATGTTGATTTTGGAAACTGCGTTGCGTGACGAAAATTTTCTAATGAATTTATTTTTCTCACTTTCGCCAGTTATTGCAGTTAGAAGAGAACATTTAAGTGAAGTTTGTTAAAAGAGCTTTCAAAATTCTACAAAAAGCGGGTTATAAGCGGCATGTGGGGGATTCTCCACAGCAAATTACATAATACTGAAGAGAGTGTTGGTTCTAGGAAGATGTTTGATGACTAATAAATTGTTCAGGAACCTTAGCACTGATGTAGGAGGCATTGTAAGGCTTAGCTCCTTTAAGGATCGGCACTGCTGTAATACAAATACGATGTCAACTCATCTAATTTTACCTAATCTCATTTCAACTCATTCTATTATCAGTTTATCTAAATTCATTACATCTCATCTCACCTTACCTCAACTGAGATGCATATGTATAACTAAAAAAGCTATAGATAAGATAAGATAATTAGATGAGAATTGCTACCAAGGGTCGATTGTGCCTTCTCCTAAGTCACAACTTAGCCACAGGCTCTCTGTCGCAGAACGGGTAATTTGCACAAGAAGCTTGGCCAATATTATGCAAGTGCCTTTTGAGCTTATAGTAGTCAGTGAAGTATTCGACAAGTAGCCTGAGTTTGCTTTAGGGTTGTTGATTATATATTCTAACCACCCATTAGCAACTTGGCATGGCAGATGCCTTAGAGTTTGTGCCAACACCTCTCCTTCTCTACTCCTTTTTCTTTGTGGGCCAGATCATAAGCCAGTTCATTCCCGGCTGTACCTCTGTGTCCGGGAACCTGGATAAGGTGTACTTGGTTACGACCTGATAGGCTGTTCAACCGTTCTAAACAGAGCTACTCCAGTAGCGATTTGATGTCGTAGGTAGTTATTTCTTTAAGTGCCGCTTAACTGTCGTTAAGTATGGTTACACGATCGTTGCGCTAGTTGCTTTGGAGGTTTATCTCTACGCACCGACTTTTGGCAAATATCTGTGATTGGAATATGCTCGGAAAACTTCCCGTAGCTATAGTTTTTAATGCAATGAATAATTCTAATATGGCGGGGTTTTTTCATTATGATAGTAATCAAAGATATATATAGTAAGGGAGAGATATAATTCTTTCTTTTGAATTAAGCTATCTATATTTTTATGCAACATATTTAGTAGTATATTGTATCCTACGAGTTATGTTAAAAAAATGGCCGAAGTTTTCGTTAAAAAAAACATCTTCATTCATTATTCTATTCGATATTATGTTTTTTTGCCAGTGCTTTTTCAAATTCAATCGTTGAACCACTTTTCCAAATCAATTTTTGGAATAATCGATTGTTCTTTCAGGGATTTTAATTTATCTTGTAAACGGAGCCGTCGTTTAAGGATCTCTTTATTTGGAAATATTTATTTCTCTTTATTTTTGGAAATATAAAAAAGTCACACGAAGCCATGTCTGGCGAATACGCAGATTGAGGCATCCTTAAAGTACTGTTCTTTGACAAGATTTCACAAACAATTTAAGGGGTAATGCTCGAAAATTCTACGAAAAAATGCGGCAATACAGGTAATCTAGTAAGCGATACCCAGAGCATACTAAAACAAGAAAAAACGTTAACTTCGGATGCACCGAAACTAATATACCCTTTACAGGTGCATCGATCCATTCGATACCAAATGAGGTTTCAGACAATGCGTCGCCTTATCGTGCGAATTCTTTAATCTGCTGCTGAAGAAAATAATTCGAGCTGTTGACTTAATCGAGCAAGTACAATCTTCTTTAAGGGTGTACAGCTGTCGGCGTATGTCGATTATATTGATATCATCGGCTTGAACACCCGCGCCATTAGTTATGCCTGCTCCAGACTGGACAAGGAAGCAAAGCAAATGAGTCTAGCTGTGACCGAGGGCAAGACGAAATGTATCCTGTCATCAAACTCTCACTTGGCTCACTCGCGACTTGGCTCCCACGTCACTATTGACAGTCATAACTTCGAAGTCGTAGTTAATTTCCATCTATTTTGGAACTTCTCAACACATAAATATATTTTCATTACATTATTTTTTTAAAACCCTTTTCACTATCATGATACACGATTAGTTGACCTAAGAAGCCAAGCGACCTGCATTTATTGAGTTTCTTTATTTTATTAATGTTTTAATGATTATCTACTAAAAAATATAGAAATTTTATTCTCAATTTCGAAAATGCCCAAAATTAAAATTTATTTTATCTAATATGTGTTTCAATTTTTATGAAGGTGGCAACTCTTCATGTATTCATATTCTTGTCAAAATTATTACCTAAGTACTTTGGTGTAATTCCCGCCCACGAAACTTTTTTCGTAATACATTACATTGAGCAAAAATAATAGTAGTCAAAAGTTGGCAACCCTAATACAAATTAATATTTTTCAAAAACTGTATGAATTAGTAATTAGTATACTGAATATTAGGTAACTTTTAAATGTTATTAAATTTATCAAATACATTCTAAGTTGTTGCTTTATAGAAAACTTGGCAATATGGCAACCCTTTGCGCGTATTTTACTTATTTAGGCTGTTTAAAATACGTTGTCACTCCGTTGATAGTATCTCATACAATTTTAATCTTGATAAAAGTTAAACAATAAATTTATCACACAATTGGCAACTCTAATTCGATAATACCGTTATTAATATGAAGTTGTTTTAAAAGCAAAATTGTCACTTTTGGCATTTAAGCAAATTGTAATTCTTCTGAATATATCATACTCACTGTTTAAATACAAACACGTATGCATGTATATAGTTCTATATACACTTTGTATATGAATACATATATGCATTATGTACTATTATATAACATTTCTACTATTTGAATTTCCAAAAGTAAAAACTACCAAAAACCAAAATGACACTTAAAAGTTGTTGACGCAATTAAATAATGGCTTTATAAGCTCCAAATAACTTTCACACATGCGAAAGTTTATTGCTTTCATTGCCGAATATATTCTCTCCTACCATCCACAATGCCAAGTACCACACTGACACATAAAGGCATACAAACATACAAACGTTTGAGTGGAAGTTCGAAATAGCCAGAAAGAACATCTTAACGCCCACCCAGTTTCACAAGGAGCTTTCAATGTTACACAGGCATACAAGACTTGTAGAATTCATATGTGTTCATCCCTCATCTCCTTAGTCAAAACTTTGTTGCAAATAAGAAAATAAATATCACTGCAAATAAATAAATCCAATTAATTTTGTTCAAAGCAATATAAATAATTTATTTCACAATCTCTAGGGCTAAATATGGTATTAGGGGTTGCCACAAGCGACAGTATTCCAAGAACATCTTCGAAATTTTCCGATTAGCCTGTAATGTCTCTATAATTGGTCGAAAAAAGCATCAGCCTAATAAAGTTATTACTGTTTTCCAGATTAAGATCCAAATACAGGCTACATTCCCCTTAAAATCTTTTCATTGGCTGTGTTTTCTTACGTGACTAGTCCCAAATCTAGCCCACAACCGAATGGTTCGCCTTCTCACTTTAGCTCGCTTCAAACGGATGTTAGAGGACACTTGGTCTAAGACCGCAAGTCATAAGCTGCTTGAGCCTTATGTACAAGCGCTTAGATAACTTTCCTCATTTGCATGAACTTCTGGGTCCTCAACACTAATTCTAAGTTCATCTCATTCAAAGACGTTAGTCATTCAAGGTCTTTAGTTTGGTTAGAAGCAAATACAGTTTTTTATTGAGGTTAGTTTGATAAATCAGTAAGTTTATGAATTACCTAAAAAAGTACAAATTCAAGAAGCAAAACCACTTATCTTTGCGATAAGTGTTATATTAAAATCCTTTTTGAGACTCTCGAGATTTTTTTGCATAATACATAATTGCTCTGAAGACCCTCAACTTGAGAACTTTTAAGGAGAGTTTAACGAAGCCGAAGCACAATCTGTACTTCCTTTGTTCCAAAACAGACTAATAATTATCAAAGTCGTGTATCACACTTATAAAAGCGTCCAAAAGCAAAATGAAAGTGGTTTCTCCCCCAAAAGAGTTTCAACTGTTTGATAAACAATCTGCAACAATAATCTTAGTAAAAATGTGCATCTTCCTAGATACTACCCAAGTTCACAGAATTTAATCAGTGAAGCTAAGGTTTTCTTGCTGCTTGACACAATTCTGAAAGCTTGAAGTCGGACGAAGATTTTTAAATTTAACAATGAACTTTTGACTATGTCTGCAAACCTGTCAGGTTGACGTATTTATATTAAAAGCGTATTTTCAGAAAATAATGTGTTTCTGCTGTTGCTACTCGTTTCACACAATTTTTATTTAATCGAAGTCTGGCGGCTTCTTCTCTGCCCATATACCGACGAGGAAGTTACGGGTGGAAAGAAGCCGTTGTAAGTGAGGAGCAGCGAGCTCATTTAAGGATCTGACAAAGCTTGGGAAGAAAGTTGGTGGAGGAGTTTACTGTCAGGAGCTGTCTATCAACTCAGGCTTCAGACTTTCTGACTATTGCGGTGTCTTCCAAGCCGAGGATGCAACCGTTAAGGTAACAATAGATCTCCTGCTCCGGAATGCAGTCTCTTTTAGAGTAGTGATCATCCAGAGCAGGGCGGCGATACTAGCCTTGAGCTCATTTACAGTGCGTTCAGCGTTGATCGAGGAGTGTCTAACCTCGCTGTCAATAGCATCGAATGTCTTTGTGATAAGACTGCTATAGGTGTGGTCCTTCTGGCTTTTAGTGATCTCTTAGCTTTCAGTAAGGGTAGCCTCTCCCTTGTTGTGGGTATTTCACAGCCCATTGTGTGGAAGAAGATGAGGTGGCGAGAACTCAACACTTCCTTTTTGCATTGACTACTAAGCGTTTGCTAATCTATAAGTTGGAACGAAGGAGTTCTTCTTTTCTATGACTTCATAAAAGACTGCATACAATATGTATACCAGCCCATGTGCGATCTTCGATCAGCCATCTAACCTAACCTATGCACATTTTTGCATACGTTCTCTTCTGCTGATTTGACGGAACGACCTGCAGTGGTCAACTACAGGTATATGAAGTAGCTGCCATTCAAATTTACTGTTCGAACTCAAGTCCTTTTAGGGAAAACTGTTTTGTTTGACAAGGTATCATTTCGAAATTTGGCATGGATTATTTTCCAAGGCAAAGGAGCAATCCTAAAAGATAATGTTCAGATCGGACTACGAAAGCATACAACGGACGTACAAACTGACCGATGAAAGTGAACATAAACATATTTTCATACCCTTTTAGACTATAAAAATGCTTCTGAGCAGCTGAATTTAACTTTTTTTTTTTGTTTCTATCTGAATTATCAACCCACTCTAATATGCATATATATCTCAACAGTTTTATTAGCAATCTACACCATCATGGATAAGTGCATATATCCCTTTCTCACAGTTTTCTGACAAACAAATTTCCATTATTATTTACAGTTGCTGTGTCTACTTCATTCACTACCACTCTCTTTTCACTGTCACGGCCATTGAAATAAACGCACAATGTACTATCATCCACGCGGTTGCAGGAAGCACAGCTTCCCACATAAATACATTTATACCTGCATATGTATATGGACACAGGCACACACACATACAGCAGCAAAACTTGTGAGTGCAAATGAACTAATAAAACTAGAAAGGAGCGTAGAATTGCGATATTTCCGTTTCAAATTTATTTAATTTTCTTTAATAGTAAATCCGTGTTTATGTCCCTTTCAACTAGAGAAATCTTTTAATTCCTTGCGCAATGCAGTCGGTTGGTTTTGTGCACAAATAAATAGCTTTGCTGCGTAGGCAAGTAATGAATTCATATATTTTGCGCAGATAACTGTATATATACTACTACTTACACATATATATTTAGAGATATAAATAGATATATACGAGCTACCACGAGAAATCTCTGCGTAGCTTGGGCGTAGCGCTTTTGACACAGCAAAGTCACCGTTCTCAAGGTTAATATATGAGCTCGTGGATCTGTCATTTAGTTGAAGACGGTTCCCAAGGCACACACACATCCTTTCAAATGCAATTCTTCGTAGACACTTATTTAATTAAACTGAGATGTACACACTCATACAAATTGCTATTATTTTCCTCAACAACACATTGACTTCTGGCTATATTGGCTCATTTATGGTACAATTGTCTTCACGACTTAATTTGAAGGCAGGAAGTTGACACTCGAGAATTGTCCTTTGATTCTGACAGTCATTCCATTTATGTATCTATGTATGTATATACACAATAGTCTTAATGCAGGACGAGCTAAGTTGGCCGTTTGGCCATTGTTTAAGCTCGTTGAAATGAGATTTTTGATTCTATATATAAAAATAACATGGTTCATAGAAGGTATGTCTAGCAATATGCCTCAACATCATTATAGAGTAAGCTTAACAGTGGAAAAAAGTACCTAGATGTTTTCCCGCCTAATCTTCATATATGAAGCTTTGACAATTTGCGTCCTCCAAAAGCTTTAGTCTTTCCTCATGAGCACTAATAGGTCAGTTTTCAGTTAGAACTCCTGTCCAAGTGAACTTTTCTGAGGTTTAAAAATACATTTAAAAATACATTGAACCGCATACGTTCCACATTGGATAAAGAGGATGAGCTCATGCGAGGTCCACAGATGCTGTGGTGAAATGTAAGAGACCAGTGGAACGCCCACTCGGTCCTAGTCCAAGTCTAAAAATAGGTTAACAGTATGGGAAACAAGTAACATAAAGCTTCAGGACTTTTAGCAAAAATACTGAGTAAAGCACGAACGATTCTTGTTAAATAAATTTTCGTTAGCAACTCTGTAATAAATCGAGAACTTCTAAGGAAATTATAAGAAAATCCTGTCTTAAAAAAGTCCATACTTTATGTTATGAATTCCACTGTCCTTCTCCTTCAGCAATCTTATAAAATTATCACATTTTCTCACAACCCTCACTCCTCTTCCAACGCAAGTTCACATTCTCATTCCTCACTCTACTTTACTTTCCACTTCGTCAACCACAAACACTTCGTATCAAGTGTGCCCACTCACCCAACTGTTCGCTGAAGATTTTTGTGAGCTTACTCATAGCAAAAAATCTGCATGTCAACTCGAATACCGCATAAATCACAAATAATCCCAAAGTAAAACAAGATGGAAATTGCGTAAGCGCTAAAGCCAACTTCAATTGTCGTCCTTCGAAACAACCCACACACACACTCGCACACAGTTACCAATATATGCATATATTAATAAATTCTCATTCACCAACACTTAACTAAGCAAATAACATCCAATTCGTTTGGCAATGATTTGGAAAATATACACGAATACAAACATAGACAACACACACACACATACGCATGTATTGTCGTATTCATGCGAGCTTCTTGAGCTCATCACGTGACATTGTTGCGGTCGTCTACTTCGTAGCTCCTTGGCCTTATGCATACTGATGATATCAAAGCTAGCGCAGCATTGCAAAATACCGTTATGCTACTAAGCGATTTGTTGTGGTTGGGTACCGAAGCTATTTTGGCATTTTGCGACTGGTCGTGCTGGATTAGTGAGTCGAAAATCTGTTTGTTTTTGCATTAAAATCGCCGAAAAATTTGTTGTTTTGTTATTTCTATTTTTTCTACTTGAGAGGATGACAGAGTGCGAGAAGCGAAGTGCAAAAGAGAAAGAAAGAACTTTAAAAAATATATTATCTTAAAATTTAAAAGAAGTGTGTTCCAATCATCAGTTCAATTTGAGGTTATTTTTCTTCTTTTTGGCATTACAACCGTAGATCGGTTGGTCTGGGCGGGAACACAAAAATTCTTCAGTTGCCATTCTCCATTGCGAGGTCACGCCAATTGTAACGGGGTTTTCAATAGGGACGTTACAAAAGTAGACCGATAGGAACAGCAAACGACGTCAGATTTTTCTCCGCCTTTTTGACTTTTTTCTTCAGCAAGGTTTGCCATTTCATCATGGAAATATACGGTCTAACAACAAGTTTAAATTAGTTATTAAAGTTTACTACCGAAATTCGGAGTTAGTCAGCCTCAACTTTAAGATCGGGTTCTTCAATATGAGCCTTATAAAAATTTTATTAAATAAAACAAAAAACATTTGTAAGTTCTCCACCAGTCATTATTGCATCCCGAAAAAATTACGGTTTGGTGCGGTTTATGTGTCGGAGGCGTCATTGGGCCGTACTTCTTCCGTGATGATCCAGACCGGCACGTTACTATGAATGGGAATCGCTACCGCTCAATTGTATGATATGGACTGGGGCAATATGTGGTTCCAACAGGACAGCGCCACAAGCAACACACACAGCGAATGTCAAAATGGATTTACCAAAAACCAAGTTTTGTGAACGAGTAATCTCTGAAATGGCCAATTCAATTGGCCGCTTAAAACAAAAAAAGAAAAAACTACGTTTGACTATTTCCTGTAGAGCTGCGTCAAGTCTATAGTCTATGCCAACAAGCCAGTGACGATTGGTGAGGTAGGTAGGTAGGAGTGCAGCCCTATCGGGCACTATTCGTAGAACCTCCTGTATCTGCTATTAGGTTTCACCTTCTCTCTCAAACCATTTTGAGGTTTCGATGAAACTACTTATGTCCGATATGCTTTTGGTGGAAATCCATTCAAGGTTTGGTGCTTGGTGGGTTCCAAGTGTTTTTTGTCGGATCTGTGCTAGAGCTGGGCATTCGCAGAGAAAGTGAAAGATTGTTTCCTTGTTCCTTGCTACTCCGCAGCCACGGCAGATGTCGTTGTAGGGCATACCCATTTTGGACGCATGCTCCCCAAATGGCCAATGCCCTGTTGTGGTAGCTGTTACTCTGTAAATACTTTTTGTTGACCTATTTAATAAGTTGTTGGTTCTTTTCCTGTCATATGTTGGCCATAATTGTTTAGTTATGACGCATTTTGTATTGTTTTTCCACCTGTTGTTTGAAATTTGTTGGAATTGTCTATTGTCTTTGATCGATCCTAGTGGGCTTGGTATTAGCTCCGCCTCGCTCCGATTCATTGAGGAAAGCCTTTCCAACTCATCTGCTTTTTCGTTACCGAAAATGTTCCTGTGGCCGGGAACCCAGATCAAGTTTAGTTGGAGCTTGTCTTTTATTGAGCTTAGTGCTCTCTTGCAGTTGTGAACTACGCTGGAATTTGTCATGGGTGAAGATAAGGCCAGGAGCGCCGCCTGGCTATCCGTAAATATAGTTGCTCTATGTATAGATTGGTGAACTTCGTAAGAATATTAAACGTGAAATTGCAGCCGTATCGGCCGATTTATGCTTGAGAGCCGTCAAAAATGGAGCTCAGCGTCTGGACTTCTGCAAGCGTGACGGTGGTGGCCATGCAAAAGAAGTCGTTCACTACATAGTGGCATCGAATTTACTCTCTCAGGAGTAAAGAATTTCATTGATATCTCAAACCGTTTTTGGTTTGTTAAAAAAAAAACTTCTACCATTCTTATTGAAAACCCCGCTTCATTGCAGACAGGTTGCCATGCACTTGGTCCATCCCTTTGGAAGCGTGGCCACTATTGGTTCCGTTGTCAACCCTTGGGTATCGAATCGAAGGACTTTTTCACTGGAACACCATCTTATATGCGAACGGCTTGGCCTAACTAGGACATTCATTGGATTTTTGTACGTTTAACTATATTCAAGCCGCCGTAGAACTTATGAAGTTCGCTGTTCTATCGTTTGGATATTCATCGCTCGTATGCTTCAAATGTTTTCTCATCGTCCATGCGCGAAATAATAGTACTGGAATAATGAAAGACTTATAGAGCGTACATTTTGTTAGTCGAGAGAGGAATCTGCTTCTCAATTTTCTAGCGATCTCAATGAAGCATATGTTGGCAAAAAAATTTAAGACATGGTCTCTCTGAATTTCGTCTAGCTATGCGAGTCATTTTAGTGAAACCATACACAATTACTTCGGCGTTCATTAGAATTTAGAAACCCGGTTCAGCAGAAAGGTTTTAATGTTTCTGATTAAATAACCTTTTTATGTTAAGTCAGTCAGCAAATCGCTCTACATAAATGTCGGTACCCATTCCGTTTTTGACTCCTCGAAAAGCCTTAGACGTTACAGAGTCATCACGATCGCGGACTAGGTCTCTTTGGATAAACTTATAAAAGGTGAAGTTACGTTATTTTGCATATTAGCTGCCGTTATGTACTATATTATACATATTATATGTAGAGAATAAGCGGCCAAGGCATTACAGCCACTACTGTAGATCGCGGTTGATACCTAAAAATATGCAGCGGCATTTATGTGCACAGTTTGCATTATGAGCTGAGCTCTTAGTAAGTTTGAGATCGAAGTTAATACCAAGAAAAAAATAAATATTCAATCATTCTTAAACCGTAAATACGCTTCAAAGGCTTCTAAAACACTTCAAATTTAATTGTTAAATAAATTTGAGCGTGAGCGATTAAGAGCCAAAGCTGTCACTACCTTTATTTTATATGTATGTATGCATCAGAATATTATTGTGCATCAACAAAAAATCCTTTAATATTGCGCAATAACAAATCAGCAGCCTCTAGTAACTTCGACTGCCACAAACTCAGGCCTGCCACCTTTTCAAAAAGTATAGCTCCACACACTTCAGACGCCATTCACTACTTGAATGGTTGTACAAAATGACAATAAATTGCTGAATTTGCTATTTTCGTTGGATTTGAAGCACTCTAACTCAGTATTAAGCCTAATGAACTATGTAAGCGATTTTGGTGCGGCGCCTAAATGTATGCCACTCCTCACTTTTGCCATTTTACCATTGAAAATTACCAGATTTTAACGAAAAAGCCTTAGACAAACACACAGCTATGCTGATACTTACATAATTCCACACACATACACACACACGCTATGCATGTTAAATGTCTGTATTGTATTCGCTTGCTGAGGATATGCAAATTCGTGGTTGCGTTGGTGGCATATGAGGTTGGACGCTTGGTGGGGGAGTGCAGGCTCTAGATGCCACAGCCAAGATTGGAATATCTCATTCATTTCGCATATAATTTGACTGTCATTTGGTGGTTTCATCGCCTACACACACACACAGTTGCATGTGTATGCGTGTGTCGGAAAATTCGTAACAACATTTTCGGTTAATTAAGTGACAAAATTACGATATTAGAAACACGTGCTGCGTGTGTGTGGGACTCGTAAGCCGTGAGCGCTGCTTACTGATGTTGCCTGTGGGGGAAGAAGGGAGGCGTGTGGTGAGCACGTACTTTCTGTAAATTACAATAACTTTTAAATGAGTTGATTTGCATATGAAGTATATTTGCGAATTTGCATATCTATGCGCAATGCTTCAATGTGTATCTGTAGATGTATGTCTAAGGGGGATTATTGTTTGTGAGTACTCGCAAAACTTCGACGGAAATATATTTATACGCAAATGTATGTGCATAAAAAAATTAAATGTTCACTTTTAAATGACGAAAGCTAGTTCAAAATTTCTGTTTAGCGATAATTTTCGTACTTAAAAAATAGCTTCTTCTTCTTCTTTACTGGCGTAGACACCGCTTACGCGATTATAGCCGAGTCATCAACAGCGCGAGTCATTTCTTCTCTTCGCTACGTGGCGCCAATTGGATATTCCAAGCGAAGCCAGGTCCTTCGCCACCTGGTCCTTTCAACGGAGTGGAGGTCTTCCTCTTCATCTGCTTCCCCCGACGGGTACTGCGTCAAATATTTTCAGAGCTGGAGCGTTTTTGTCCATTCGGACAACATGTCTTAGCCAGCATAGTTGCAGTCTTTTAATTCGCTGAACTATGTCAATATCGTCGTATATCTCATACAGTTCATTGTTCCATCGAATGCGATATTCGCCGTGGTCAACGCTCAAACGATCATAAATCTTTCGCAGAAGCTTTCTCTTGAAACCTGCAACTTCGACTCATCAGTTGTTGACATCGTTCAAGCCTCTGCACCATATAGCAGGACGGGAATTATGAGCGACTTACAAAGTTTGGTTTTTGTTTGTCAAGAGCGGACTTTACTTCTTTATTGCCTACTCAGTCCGAGGTAGCACCTGTTGGCCAGAGTTATCCTGCGTTGGATTTCCAGGCTGAAATTGTTGGTGATGTTTATACTGGTAACAAAATAGACGAAATTATCTACGACTTCAAAGTTATGACTGTCAACAGTGACGTGAGAGCCAAGTCGCAAGTGTGTCGAATGTTTGTTTGATGACAGGAGATATTTCTTGCACTCGTTCACTGTCAGACCCATTTGCTGTGCTTCCTTATCTAGTCTGGAGCACGCAGAACTAACGGCGCGGGTGTTGAGGCCGATGGTTTTAAAATCATCGGCATACGCCAGCAGCTGTAAAAGATTTTACCTGCTCGATTAAGCTCTGCCGCTCGAATTATTTTCTCCAGCAGCAGATTGAGGAAGGCGTACGATAGGGAGTCGCATTGTCTGAAGCCTCCTTTGGTATCGAACTACTCGGAGAAGTCCTTTCCGATACTGGCGGAGCTTTTGGTGCTGCTCAACGTCAGTTTACACAGCCGTATTAGTTTTGCGGGGATACCAATTTCATATATCGCGACATAAAGGCGGCTTCTTTTCGTGCTGTCGAAAGCAGCTTTGAAATCGACAAAGTGATGGTGAGTGTCAATTCACCTTTCACGGGTCTTTTCCAAGATTTGGCGCATGGTGAATATCTGGTCGGTTGTTGATTTGCCAGATCTAAAGCCACACTGGCTAGGTCCAATCACTTTGTTGACGGGAAGCTTATCCCACGGTAGTTGGCGAAGATTGTGGGGTCTCCCTTTTTGTGGATTAGGCATAGCACACTTGAGTTCCAATCGTTGGGCATGCTTTCGTCCGACCATATTTTTCAAAGAAGCAGATGCATGCTCCTTATAAGTTCTTCGCCACCGTGTTTGAATAGCTCGGCTGGCAATCCATAGGCCCCCGCCACTTTGTTGCTCTTCAGACGGTTATTTGCTATTCGAACTTCTTCATGGTCGGGCAATGAAATGTCTGCTCCATCGTCTTCGATTGGGGAATCGGGTTCGCCTTCTCCTGGCGTTGTACGTTCACTGCCATTCAGCACCCTGGAGAAGTTTTCCCTCCATAATTTAAGTATGCTCTGGGCATGGGTCGCTAGATAACCTTTGAGCGTTCTACAAGAGTATGCTCCGGTCTTGAAACCTTCTGTTAACCACCGCATCTTCCGTAGAATTTTCGAGCATTACTCCTGTCGGCCAGGTTGTCTTATTTTTCTGTCTACAAATGCGTCTCGCTTCCCACTTCAGCTCTCGGTATCTATCCCATCCCGCACGTGTTGTGGTTGAGCGTAACGTTGCGCGGTAATCAATCTGTTTTTTCTCCGCTGCGACACGGCACTCCTCATCGTACCAGCTGTCCTTTTGCATTTTCCGAAAACCGATGGTTTAAGGAAGTCGAGTAGAAAATCGTTCTGCTGTTGTGTGATTGCAGCTTCTCGACGTCGAAACTTTCTTGTGTTTTTTGACGTGCGTTTTTTGCTGCACAGAGGCGGGTGCGAATCTTGGCTGCGACAAGGTAGTGGCCGAGTCGATGTTAGGACTTCGGAGCGCACGCACATCTAAAACGCTGGAGACGTGTCTTCCGTCTATCACAACATGACCGATCTGGTTGGTGGTTTTTCGATCCGGAGACAGCCAGGTAGTTTGATGAATTTTCTTATGCTTTTTTTTTTTGCTTCTATAATTTTGGACACGCACCTGTTCTCACTGAAATGTTTGTCTAAAATGGGGTCCTTCTTTGCAGAGATTTCAAAAGCTTCGCAACTGATTCATGCGTCGAGTATACTAAGGGTCTCTGAGGATCCTAATATGTAGATCTGTGAAAGAGAAATGAAAACGAATGTCAATAGCACTGTCGAAAGCTCCCTGACCACGCGCACATCACGCCGAAAACCCAATTAATAAACCTGACAACAAACCGTTATTCCAACCAGATATGCGTTGGTATGTGCGCCCAGATTACCAGCGCCTTGACGCTCCCAACCACAGACACTAATCACACGAAATAGTTGATTATGCACTTCCTAACCGCCTGACAATTCGTACAACAGCGTGACGTAAACTAATACACTTGCAACGCCTGTCCACATGCCCACATGCGAACGCAAGCTTACACACCTGTCAGCCACATGTCAAAGCGCTTGACATATTTGCGTTGACACTGTGTCCACCAAGTAAAGTGTGCGGCCACCGGTCGAGCACCAAGCTAACCAAATGAACTTTAATAACACATGCCTATATGTGTGTGTGATCGCATAATGAGAATGTGTGAGTGAATATTAGTATTAGATATATATACTTATATGCTGGGTTGCCGTCAGCTTGCAACGTGCCACCGACAGTTATTGTCAACCGACAAATCTCCAACGGAATGTAATTTCAGCATTGACAATAAGTGTGACATTTGTATGTGGGAGTGTGAGTGTGAAGAAATGATGTGAAAATGTGCGTGGGTCTAAATCGCTTCCCACCAATAAATTAACCAAACAGTGAAAAATGGACTAGTACTCCTTTTCACTAGCTACCCACGGGCTGGTTATTTAACTAGTTACTAGTGGAGGATGCTGAATGGAGTCGTTCGTTTTTCGACTGTGCTTGACGGATCTCGGAGCTCGAATAAGGGCCTGTCCGCATTAGCCCGCTAGTTTACATGAGACGCCCTACATCTGAAGCCATCTTTTTCCTTGTTATTAAAATGAATTAAATGAATAGTTGACTGAATTTTGGTCATTTTATTCGAGATGACTTGCTTCTAGATATTTACTAATCAAATATTTGATGTTAATTTGTAAACATGGTCTTTATCAAAAGACTCTTCCCATTGCGCAACATTCGAGGTCGCGACATTGAACTAGATATTCCGCAGCAGCTTCACAACTGCTGGCAGTTAACCAACGCTTGCTAAGCTGATCTAAAGCCAAACGTCTAGTCGTGAACTACAAGAAGGCAACGAAGCTTCTGCCCGCTCCCGTTTCAAACTTTGAATCCTCCGTAAAAAGGCTTAACGCACCTTTCCTACAATGAGTCCTATCTTCCCATGCAAGATAAGTGAGTAAAGAACCGACAGACAGGGCTAGGCTCGGCTCGGCAACCTTCCTTCCAATTGATGCCTTCCTTGCTCTTACCGCGATATTTGGTTTCCATGAGAGCTTCTTGTCTATTATGGGTCAGTAGGTCGAAGACGCATTGCTCCCATTAATAATACATGCGTCTCCGGATCCTGATTGACAATGATGCTAAAGGACGCTAAGGTACACGGTATTCAGAAATTCTCCCTCAACAATGCGAGTTACGACGCCCGTGTAGACATTCACCCGGCAGCCAAATTCCTCAATCTTTTCCTGAAGATCATTGACAACCATGATCAAGAGGAATGACCTAAGAACTTCCCCTTGTAGGGTAACCCTCCGCACTACCCAATTCACCCAAGATCATTCTAGCGCAGAGAAGTTGAAAGATGAGATACTTAAGGTTCGATTCAACACCAAAAATGTTTGAAGCTCTAACAACCGCTCCCGGCACGACGCCGTTGAATTCCACCTCGGTAATGAGGCTGATCCCCTCTGTAAACTCGTTGTGTATATATTTATTTATGAAAGTTAATTTCTTGGGATACCATCCCTTTGCAGACCAATCAGTCTCTCTAATCTTTTCAATAAGAAAAGAGCTCTGCTCTCACTGTGTTAGAAGGAGGGTATTTGTTCGCATTCCAGCAGCCTTAAAATTTCAAAGTTAATTTTAACAAATTCGCTGATCAACAAGTTCGTAAGCCTTGCCTTGCTTAGCAAGCATGTGATCAATATTTTATTTAATTAAAATAGTTAACGTTGGTTAAGGCCAGAGAAAACGTTTATAAATTTTCCAATGTCGGCCTTTTCCAGAGCTTTTTTCTTTGGTCTCCACCTCATTTTGTCATTCAAACAAACTGTTTTGGCGGCAATTAGGCTACTGTGAATAATTGTATCACTGTGCCAGCATTTGGTCATGCATTTTGTTAGCGCCATGTTGCAAGTGGCATGTTGCATGCTTTTTAAATCACTTGCAAAACACGCAGAGCGGAAGCCACGTAAGAAAAACTTGTAAGTCAAAAGTAATTTAAGTCGTCAATCAAGTCAAGTCAAAGCAAGTCTATGTAACTGCAGCAAGCTCTTTCAGAACTGGTGTCAAAGATAATATGTAATATCTAATTTTTGTAGCAATAATATGATGAAAGCACTGTGGGCTAATGGAGTTATAGTGTAGCATGAAAAAGTTGCAAAGAACTTATCGGTATTATTCGACTTTGAGTTCATTAATTTTATATAACCTTTTTTTAGAATCGCCGCCTTAGTTGAATTACCTGCGTACAAGGAACTTTCAATTAATATTCTTAGACTATTTTACTTCCTCTTCGAAAGGGACTATTTTTTAAAGCTTCAACTGAAACTCTACTAAGTTCGGAACATAGCTTACGGTTACTTATCAACAGTGATCCTAGCTTACTTTATATGATTGGTGTGGTCACTCAAGCCTAGCAATGATAATGGAGTACCCTCAGTGATGATATAAAAATCCTCTTCAAGAAAGAGTATATTCTTGTCAATTAGAGTAAGAGAACATTTCAGTACGTTTTTACAAACTGTTTGTGAATTCTAAGCACGAAAGGAATATCCCAGTTTAATCGCATGTGCCAAAATTTGAATATTGTACTCAGAGTGGGTCTACTTAATACCTATATCAAGGATATTCGAAGTAAGCTACGTGAGAATTACTGTAATGTGATTCAGTACGAGTTTCCAAGAGTCTTCGTGAAAGTTTTTTCCTGTCAATATCTCTGTGTAAAAACTAAAATTACGTCATAAATAAAACATAATATAAATTTAAGTAACTACATTTATGAAACTACATATTTTGAGCGTATTCGGATTCAAAAATCAACTTTTTGAAATTTTAGCACTAGGTGTGCCCCTTAAGCGCCGTTCCTATTTTGTCATTAAGAACCATAAGTTCATTGTATATAGTCTCCTCCCCCTCTTAAGGGGTATTCTAGTCTAGAAACATGAATTTCAAGTAATTTTTAAAGTGTTGTAAAAAAAATGCAATTAATATTTCTACGATCCATTTTTTTTATTAGTTATTTGGTTATTTTAGAAGAGTAGAGAAAAAAATTAAAAACAAAAAAAAGCAAAAGAAATCAAAATTTGTCAGCTGACGAAGTGGGAGGTCTCTAAAAATTTCCACGTGACCATCCCATGATTTCAACCCTCCTAGTTATAGATTATTAATCTAGAATAATGTCGCAACGCCCGGAACTACGGAAAAGTGGGAAAAAAAATTTTTCACAAAATGGCGACTGCCTAAAAAAAAAGTTTTTTTTTATCACTTTTACAGATTATTTCGAATTTTTTAAAAATAATAAAAATAAAAATTTTGTGGATGGGGCTAGTTCCAACCATAGAAAAGTCTATAAAGAAGAATCTATAAAAATTTCAAGTAAATCGGTCCAGTAGAATCTGAGAAATCGTGGGTATCGTTCCAAAAAAGTCAGTTTTGAGAAAAACGCGTTTAAAGTTTCGCGTTCCGGCCGAACCAGTTTGGTTGCCGGGTCAGAAAAATGCCTACATCTCCGAAAATAATTTGAATTTTGAAAAATCCTCTTGTACACATATTCTTGAATAGTTAAACTTTGAAAATATAAAAAAAAACGATTTTTTTAAATTTCTAGACCAGAATACCCTCTTAAAGATGAATCAATACAATTTCGTTCGACTTTTAACACAGTTTCACTCATCCGACTCACTGTGCAGACAGTAAACCCGTTCCCAGCTAAGTCAGTCAGTCACTTCCGTGCTTTAGCAACTTTTTTTTGCTTTTCGTAGACACATTGTGGCTTATCAAACGCATCCGCATACTATTTATAAGCATATCTAGTATACGTAGATAGTTTTTTCTACAATATTAGCAGATTTTACACCAACAACCATGTTGTAATTGTACATGCGTGTGTATGCGAGTGTGGCATGCCACCAAACAACAGCAAATGTGAGATTTCCGCTTGCAATTTTCGGCTCTAATCCCACCCAACAGCTGCGGTTTAACTTGGCTCCCCAAGAGCGTCATGTTTGCCGTTGTTGTTGCACGCAGCTTCTTTTTATTCGCCGCTGGCCTGGGAATACGCGTTCACCACAATGCAACATTCGCCGTGTCTATAGCCGCGTCAGTGTCATGGCTGTTGCGCTGTCGACCGCTCGCTGTCTAGTCTGCGGCGCTTAGGCTGTTGTCTAATCGGTTGGTAGCGTGGTTTATCAGTCTGGCGGCAGAGTTGGCTGGTTAGCTCCTCTTCATTGTCAGCTTTTTTGCTTAATGTATTTTTCGGTTGTCGCTTGCGGCGCTGATTTTATGTGATAAAAATCATTTTGCATTTGCAATTGCAATAAATCAGCGCCTTAGCCTGCCACTTGCCATTTGCCACACGAGCTGCATGCGACATTAGCTATGCAACTGCTGTGCTTCCTCGCTTTGTAATTGTTATCTGTTGTCTTCTGCTCAGTTGTTTTATTGTTTATGATAATGATAATGGACTATTATGGGATTTCCACTACATACCCGCGTATATATTTAGCTCAAGAGTTTTCTTCACAGTGATCAAACAGACTTTAATCGTTATTTGGTAGAAGCGCTATTGTACAGTCTTCGAAACTAAGCAGTGACAGCTTTAATTTATAACTTCTGATTTCTACTTGGTGATCTAAGTTTAACCGACCAGCTTGATTTCTTCAGAACAGTTTTCAATATCATTTTTTACGTTTTTATATGAGAAAACTCAAGAGATGCTTACTGTTCTATCTTTAAATAAACATAATATTTCGAGCCAATCTTAAGGGGTCCCGGTGGCCTAGAATTTTCAAAAAATCTTATTTTTTTCTTTTGATAGTTCGGAAGGATATTCACATTTTTTTAGCTTTTATAGCCGTTTTACAGGTAGCGCGCGGTCGAGGGGCTTGTTGAATGGATACCTTAAATTCATTTATCTCAAAACTACTTTTTTTGGCGTGCCGTTAATGAAAAAAAAACTATCCATCCGAATCACTTGAAATTTTAATATGGTGTTTATAAGATCAATATCTATCGCTGGAACTACGATCATATTTTAATTTTAAGAATTTCGATTTTTTTCGAGCTAAAACTGGTGCAAAAATAGCTGTTTTCAGAATCTGAACTTCAAAAGTGCGAAATTTTTTTAATTTTCAATATTTTTTTTTTGATTTGTAGCTCCAGCGATAGCTGCACTCCTATTGACTAATAATTTATTTTGTTTTTATGTTTCAGATGTTCAGAAAAGTCAATATCAACAACAGCACCGGGAGTTTTTTTTTAAGACAGCTTTTTTTGAACACCATTTTTAATATTAAAAAAATTTTGTATTTAAAAAAAAATATTTTTGTACTCTTCATAAGTGTATAAATAAACTTAAGAAAATTTAAATTGATTGCTCTTTTTTTAAACCTTAAAAAAATCCAGAAAACACCCTTAATTTGAATGTTCTAGACCACCGGGACCCCTTAAATCAAACATTCAAGACACTAATAACGAGCAGGTCAATATTGATAAAATAAATTTCGAAGCGAATAAGGTCACTTTTTAAAGTAGATATATACCATCGTCAAAGATGTGTGTGGTTTAGCGTTGTCCTGATGGAAGACGAAGTCTCTTCTGTTGATCAGTTCTGGCTTTTTTTCGATTGCTTGCTTGTTGTTGACAGTAAAATGTAGAATCAATCGTTCGCCAAGTTTGGAGCAGCTCATAGTGGATGATTTCTTTCCAATCCCACCAAACACTCAGCATAACCTTTTGAGGCGTCAATCCTAGCGTTGCGACCATTTGTTGAGCTTCCCTACGCTTGGACCATGATCTTTTTTGCACATTATTGTCGTATTTGGTTCACTTTTCGTCTCCTGTTACTATTCGCTTCAGAAATGGTTCGCTTTCTTTTCGTTTCAGTAAAGAAATGTAGATATTAATTCGGTCTATCAACTTTATCACAGACAAATCATGTTGTACACAAACATTGAGCTTCCTTTTGTAACCAGCCATTTTTAAGTGGTTGCCTGACCTTCGTCACTATAAATTTTTCATTGTTCGCAGTACTGACTGTTGCACCTCCTTTAATGCTTTTAATTTTATTTTTATTTAATAATTTAATAATGTATAATATTCCGAAATGATTATGTATTTACATATGCTTCTCCAAGGCTACACTTCCACTCAGTTTTTAATGACTTCGAAAATTAGAAAGTATTCTGTCGTATTCTTTCTCCTCAACAAAATTAGTGTTCTCTTCAGATTTATATGGTGCAAATAATGATACAATAAAATAAACTGGGGTAGACATCGCCTACGCGCTTATAGCCGAGTTAACAACAGCGTGCCAGTGGTTTCTTCTTTTCGCTATTTGGCGCCAATTCGTGATATCAAGTGCAGCCAGGTCCTGATCTCTTCAACGGAGTGGCGGTCTTCTTCTTTCCTGCTACCAACGGCGGGTACTGAATCGAATAACTTCGAAACTGAAGTGTTTTCTTCCACCCGGACAACATAACCTAGAACACGTAGGCGCTGGCTCTTAATTCGCTGAACTATGTCAAAGTCGTTACAGTTCACAGTGGATCAGCCCCTGTAAAAGATTGTGCCTTCTCGATTCAGCTCTACAGCCCGTATTATTTTCTCCAGCAGTAGATTGAAGAAGTCGCACGATAGGGAGTCGCCTTGTCTGAAACCTCGTTTGGTATTGATTGGCTTAGAGAAGTCCTTCCCGATCCTAACGGAGCTTTTGGTATTTCTCAACTTCAATTTACACAGCCGTATTATTTTTTTGGAATACTAAATTCAGACATCGCGACATAAAGGCAGCTCCTTTTCTTACAGTCAAAAGCAGCATTGAAATCGACGAAGAAGTGATGCGGTGCGATTCTTTTTTTTCACGGGTCTTTTCCAAGATTTGGCGCATGTTAAATATCACCTTGATTGTTGATTTACCAAGCCTAAAGTCAAACTGATATGCGATATTGAGGAGACTTATTCCAAGGTAGTTGGCGTAGATTGTGGGGTCTCCCTTTTTGAGGACACACTTAAATTCCAATCGTCGGGCATGCTTTCGTCGGACCACATTCTACAAAGAAGCTGATGTATGCTCCTTTTTAGTTCTTTGCCGCCGTGTTTGAATAGCTCGGCCGACAATTTATCGGCCCCCGCCGCTTTGTTGTTCTTCAGGCGGTAATTGCTATTCGAATTTCTTCATGGTCGAGCAATGGAACGTTCACTCCATCGTCATCGGTTGGGGAATCGGCTTCACCATCTCTTGGTCTTGTGCTTTTTCTGCCATTCAGCAGGCTGGAGAAGTGTTTCCTCCATAATTTAAGTATGCTCTGGGTACCTCTAGAGTTTCTACAAGAGTATGCTCCGGTGTTGAAACCTTCTGTTATTCGCCGCATCTTTTCGTAAAATTTTCGAGTATAACACCTGTCGGCCAGCTAACACTGCTAAGGGATTAATTAACAAGTTTATTACACTCAAAAAAGTCTGTAAAATCTCCAAAATTTAGCACAAACTTAAACCGTAAATGTGTTTTCTCACTGAGATTCAATATTTCGGAAAGCTGCTAGAAAAGTGTGAGCAGAGCCACTAATGGAAACTGAATTGTCTCTTCCGGACAAGACTAGTTTTCATAGTTGAAGGAGTTAGATAACCCAGAACATTAGCCGCTAACGCTAGTTCTACAGATCGAATGAAGAAATAATAGCGTGGCTGTATTTATTGAAACTCAGCTCATTCATAATGCTTTCGAAAACTAAATTGAAAACCTCGCATATAATTGTTTGTCCTGGTTGTTTTTCCCACCTATGTACATTCTCCACGAGCGTAATCCAATTTCTGTGCTGATTGCCGTCACACCAGGCAATGGACTCAATCAATACTCGTACACTGGCACGCTTATTAGAAGTGAGTGCTCGTTGGCGTGTGACTACGTGACTAAAAGCGTGGCCAACGGTCTGAGGCACCACCAACAAAAACACTACACTAATCAGACAAATGAGGCGTGTATTAGCGCACACTCATACGCCATGTGGGTGGATAATAATGATGAACTTCAAACCGCTATTTATACTTCCAATATGTGTACGTGTATACTATCTATTTGTGTGTGTCTAGCTTGCTTGCAATCCAAAGCAATAATAAAGTGCGAAACGTGCGCACACGCATACGATTATTGCAATTCGTTCACATCAGGCCAATGTGGTCCACTGCTGGAAAATATGGACTTTGCGACCGCGCTTCCGCCCGCGCGCCTTGACCGTCAGGAAACGCAATTATTTTGCTGTCAATCAATTGATTTGGCAAAGCATGAAAATATTGCACAACATGAATTGCGTGCTTTCTGCTCGGAGTTGGCCTTTTCATGCGCTCACCTCGTTTTGTTCGTCGAATTTCCGGCGTAGACAAGACAAATTTGGTATTTGAAATCAACATAACGGATGAATTGCTCATGAGAAGCGCACGTAATTCGCTGGTAAATTTTTAATACGCTCTATGTCATTTGGAACGCGTCGAACAGCTGGAGTGCTGAGTTGTTTTTCTAACCCCAAATGAGCTTGTTGAAGCTGTCTTTTGTAGCTGAGCAGATGAAAATATTGAGCTGCCGAAATGAAATCATATTTTGAGAAAAACAACTTTTCATGACTGGAATTCGAGCTTCAGAGGCATTGCATGGTAAACAGCTACTCGTTGCGCTCAAGTGCGATGCTACCCATAAACCATTATTTTTGTAATTTTTGCTATGCTGACTTCTTCTTTGTGAAGCAAGAAGGAAGTAATTTAGATCTTTTTGGATTCTTCCAGTAATATTTTTATGTTTGTAGAGCAAGATAATCCATTAAAACCTTTTTTAAGCTTATGTTGCAAACGAAATTGTATGAGTGTTCAAACATTAGTCGATGAAAATGAACTTGCTACTTTGGAGGCGACCTATCAACTAGTACAGCCCAGCCTGACTATTAGACTTGTCATAGTCAAACATTCACGATATTATTAAAATAATAAGGCCCTGACCACAATCCAAAGGAAACTCCGAAACCATCAGGCGGTACTTGGTTGTAGCACTGTTTTGCCAGTATCCAGCCTCGAATAGCCTCTAAGATTTACAAAACAACGCTCGTCCTTCATAAAACCATACTTATAGGAATCAATGGTATCGGTACAGTATATTAAATCAAATTTAAAGTTCAACTATTATATTTAGTAATCTTATGTCGAGGCTAGTGAACGAAACCATTTATCGGCTGACGAATCATTCTCATTTTGAGACGGAGTTTGGCAGTACTCTTATGGATTTGGTCTTAACAATCGCTCAATAATGTATCTTTTGGCTTTGAAATAATTCATATTATAACTTCTCATATTAAAAAAAAATATAAAAAAAAAATAAAAAAAATATAAAAAAAATAAAAAAAAAAAAAAAACAATTCGACAGCAGAGTGGCAAGGCAAGTGCTGAATTCGCTAACTGTGCGCTTAAAGTTGATCAGGAAGTGCATGTTGCCACTAGAAAGAGTTCCTTCATTACCAGACTCCAATCGTTGATACCTGCAAAGCCAATGAGGTGGCAAGTCGGGGAACCCTTTCCCTCCCTCTCAACGGAGTAGGAACGAGTGGGATCTGCGTTGCCATCTTGTGTTCTAGCATTGGATCTATGGATCTCGTGTTGCAAGCGTTGGTCGTCGACCAGAATTTATGCGACTGCGAGATCCTACTCATTAAGAAATATTCATGCGATATAGCTTAAAGTCTTCTTTATTGCTCCTGCAAAACTGAAGTTAAACCATTTCGTCGGTCTTAACTTCAGCAAACCAGGAAGCATAGCCGAAACTGACAGTATCCTCTTTAACAAATTTATAGCAGGCTCTTGCTTTGTCGATTTATGAAGGTTTTATTATTAATTATTTAGGAGATTTGGACGGACCTGTGTCGTAGCTATCCACATAAGAGCCCTGTTAGCATCGATCTCTTAACCTAACCTAGTTGGACGTTTAAGTACTATTTTCCCAGATATTACTAATGCTTTCACTAAAATTTATTTGGCATGCGTGCCGTTATGCTTTACGGGGGTATTCTAGTCTAGAAATCAAATTTGGAGTAGTTTTTTGAATTTTATTTAAAAAAAAAAACCAAAAAATATTTTTACTATACATTCTTTATGGTGTTTTTATTGATATCTTAAGAATACAGAAAAAAAATTTTACAAAAAAATATTAAAAATTAAAATAATTAGAGAGGGGGGAAGAGACAGGTGTAAAAAAAATGGCGCATCCTGATGACATTGATCCTGACTCTCCTGGTGGTCTGAAAAAGAAATTCTTAATCAGTAAGGATGCTGTTATATTCCCTACCTCAGGGAAGACGAAAATTTTTTTTGAAAAATGGCGACTGCCTGAAAATAAAAAACCATTTTTTACTCTTTTTTTTGAAATTCCTGATTTTTTTTTTTTAATATTAAGAACAAAAATTTTGACAAGATGCTGGTAGGAACGATAAAGGATTATATAAAAAAGGTTCACACAAAATTTCCAGTAAATCGGTTGTATAGAACTTGAGATAATGCCGTTACCGTGTGAAACAAGTAGTTTCGAGAAAAACGCGTTTAAGAAAGTGAGTCTACCTACCGGGCTAGGTACTGCGTGACTAAAGTAACTGTAGCTCTTAAAATAGTTTTCATTTTTAAAAATCCTTTGGAGGATAAGTTCTTAAGGGTCTAAACTTTAAATATATGAAAAAAAATCGAATTTTTCAAAATTCTAGAGTAGAATATTTCCTTAAGGCCTGAATCGAAGCGGGGTTGTTCGTATAGACTTTAAACTTCACATATCTCCACAGGAAAAGAACTAACGGTGTGATATCTCATGATCTTGTTGGCCAATTGACGAACCTAAAACGTGAAATTATCTGCTCCCCGAAGTGTTCATTCAATAAATCCATTGATTGATGCGATGTGTGTGAAGTGACGCCGTCTTGCGGCAATTTCGCTTGTTTACATACCTATTGAGTGGCCTCATCACGGAAGAAAATCTGGCTCGAAAACTTCGAATCCGAGTTGCCGCGAACGAGGCCGAATCGACTCTCCACAGACTTCATGTACACTCTCGGCTACGGCTGCAAAATTTCTTCACTTGATTGTAGTCTTGTCTTGTCCAGCAGAAGACTACAATCTCCAAACAAAGTTTACAGATCGGTTCACTAAAGCACAAAGCCACAAGCCATACAAGCTAATCTATCAAAATCAAGGTAGAAGGATCATTTTATACTCTTTTTGTGCTATCAGAAGTGCACCTGTGAACCTGGTACTACAGCTTAGGTGACGCCGAGAATAGCGTTTTTATGATTTTTGTTTTGATTATAAACATTTATTAAAATGTTCCGTTATTCTTCTTACCAAAAAGTGTATTACTTTAAATGCCACACAGTCTAGTCTCCAGTCGACTAGATAATTTAAACAAATAAATCAAAACAAGCAAGCAACAGGCATTCGTAACTCAATATAAGTAACGGTAAATACACTGACGTAACAATAGCAACTACCACAAAGAAAGTGCAACAATTCCGGGCAATATTCAATAATGACAGCCGACGAAACTGGAGTGCCAAGCCACTTTTCAATTACTCTTTCTAGCTACTTCTTCTACCTCTGCCACTCCTTCAGCTAGAAATGTACTGACAACCGATCACAGAGCACGTCAAATTACCGTTCAAGTAGTAGTGGCTGCAGCAGAAGAATTGATAGACAATTTGCCACTTTAATTGTCGCAATTTTTCAGCACAACGAACACACACAGATGGGCACGTGTGTGCGGGTGTGTAAGCAGCAAGAGTTATACGAACAGTAATTTCAACTGACAACTCGCCTCATTTGGCCGTTAGGTTTCCCCGCACGCCACATTAACCATCCGATGTTCGAAATAATATCAATTTCACTTGATTTTCGGCATTTCCGTCTGCACTACAGCTGAGTGTCGGAAGCAAATGTGGCAGCAGAGGTCACTTGGAGGCCCAGCATAGGTCCCAGCACACATGTTTATTCCTAATTTGTCGTGGTACATAAATAAGAATGTGTGTACACATATGTGTGTGTATGTGTGGTAATTTTGTCCCGTTCACTTAAGTATGCCCATTAATTGTTCTGACACAGAGCCGCCACAGCTCTCCACTCCTATGCTCCCCTGCCCATCTTCTGCTTAACTGCTCTGCTCAATTTCATTTTACTCATCTCTCTTTTCACTTCTTTCTCCTCGCTCAGCAAATGATTTACACTGCTTTATTTTCGTAGCTATGCTTACATTGATGTTTGTTCTTCTTGTAGTTGTAGTTGTACAATTGAAATTGTGTAATTGCTGTCAATTTGACATTTCGTTACATTTCGCTTCGATTCGCTTCGTTACATTTTTTTGCTTTTGCTGTGGAAAAGTTCTAATTGCCTGTAACACACAGCATCATTTGACCAATTGTGACCCACTGCACTTCCTTGCTTGTCTTAGAGGCACTAGCTAACGGTACATGTATGGTATGTTCTGAGAACAGGTTACTTCAAGTAAACGCCTTCATTGCATACATATGTATATGTACATATTGTTGGTTATTTAGGCTGATAGGACTAACTGTTGTGTTCTTGTGACATGTGAGCTAAGAAAAAAATAGTTTTAATTACTGCTGTCAATGAATTCCAATAGTCACTTTCGACTGGTAGTCCTGGCACTGCGTACTGTCAAACTATTAACAGCTGAAAAAATACGAATTTATTTAATAGCAAGCGACTTTTGGTCTAGAAATAATTAATTATCCTTAGGCTACAATCACGTTTCTATACCTTCAAAGCCTAGGAACTGCTCTGTGGAATTCGAAATCGTAGAACCATAGTTTAAGAATAAAGCAATGAGTTTCGGGAAAATGTTTGGCTCAAACGAGTGAATTGACTCTTACAGAGTTTGTCCGAAAAGTATAATTGATTTTCTCCCGCTGCGACTGTACTTCGGAGCGGGCGGGCATCGACTATTTTCGGCAGAGGGCGTTCCTAGCTAATGAACGTGCAGTTGGTCAGTTGTCTCCGAGCAACTGAAGGGTCAAGACAAACCTTTTCGAGCGACGTGTTTCTGTGAGTGGTAAAATCCGAAAATGCAGCGCTCA
This sequence comes from Bactrocera zonata, assembly GCA_037783105.1. NCBI lineage: Eukaryota > Metazoa > Arthropoda > Insecta > Diptera > Tephritidae > Bactrocera > Bactrocera zonata. The sequence continues at coordinate 683,162 of JBAWJQ010005995.1, read as the reverse complement.
TTAGAGCAGAGGTACGCGTATAAAGCCTATGTGAACTCGGTATATCTGCGACAGAGACGTTTGATATGATCGAGCATATCACCCCAGATGTTGCCTTAGCAAGAAGTGGTGTATTTCGGTGGCCAGGCCATTTTAGAGGGCCGAAAAGAGGTCGCTGATGAAGACCGTGCTGAGAGACCTGCGACTTCGACAAACGCCGACTATGTGACTCATGTGCGCAAAGTTTTGAACTCAGACCATCGACTAAATATTTGTTTAATTACCCAGATGTTAAATTTATCAAAATATGTAGTTCGTGACATTGTGGCGAAGCACTTGAACTCCCAAAAGTGCTCACTGACGACCAGGAATTTCGGCGAGTGGAAGTGTGCCAAGAAAATTTGAACATCTGTGAAAGTGATCCCCATAATCACAGGTGACGAATCAAGGGTCTTTGAGAATAATCCCGAGAGAAAGAAGCAATCTTCCAAGTGGCACACGCCGGGAGCATGCTCCTCGGCTCTCAAGACTATTCCTGCGAATGCCTTCCGCGACGCCTTCAGTGCTTGGAAATTGCGCTGGCAGCGTTGCATCGTCGCAGAAGGAACCTTTTCTTAAACTTTTGAAAGAATTGTAACGATCAGTTGAATAAATTTGTTTAAATCGTCTCAGTCTTATTATTTTCCGAACATACCCTGTAGTTCCATTATCCGTGATTGGCTGCAATCGGGCATTAGGTCATAACTTTGTACCCTTAATTCAATCAAAATTGTGGAGAACGAGTTAATGGAAGTTTCAAAATGTTCTTTCAAATATTAAAATTGAAAAGTTATGACGGACATGTAAGAAATGGAACATGAAACACCCTATGGATATAGGTTAACATAGATTATTCTGGTACACCAATAAGCCACGCATAGACCAGTTTGGTTCTTTGAGATACTAGATGGAGTTCAGTTGCTTAGTCCAAGAGGAGTAGTCATTGTTTAGGATGCCTGCGCTTTACGCGAGTTTTAACACACTATGCGGCCTCATTATCGATGCCCCCTCGAGAGTATCATACCGGGGGACCCCAGATACTTACAGCGTAGTCTTGCCAATGCAGGACAAATGCTCCGTTGATTCCCCGGTGCCCTGCTCTAGACATTGTCTGCAGTCTTCTCATCACGTTTCACCAGGCTCTTCTATTGAGAGGATCTAAAAAGAGAGTATTTCCCAACCCAGAGTATATGAAATTTGAATTAGTTCCTTTACAGTACATGGTCACATATGTCAAAGTGAATTAATCAGTCCATAAGGAAAGTTTTCAGAAAAACAAAAGCAAAAACAATAGTATGGGAACAGAACAGTTTAGATAAACTGAAAACGGTTTTTTTGAAAATATAAAAACATTTTCGAATTGGATTGTAAAAAATGAGTATTGAATTAATAAAAATATATGCATAAGAAAAGTGTAGACGACCTGGGAACAGTTTTTAATATATGCAAAAATAAATTTATGCATTGAATGGTAAAATATGCGCATTCAATTATTAAAAATATGTATATTTATATGAAGAGTTTAGGCAACCTGGGAACAGTTTTTAATGTGTGCAAAATATATTTTTAGATTGGATCGTAAAATAAGCGTACAGAATTTCTATAAATATGTCTCAATGGAAGGACCAGATTATGATTAAAATAAAAACGAATTTAGGCATGGAATTATACTTAAATAATACCTATAAAATTTATGAAAAAAATATATTCATATGATTAGACAACCTGGAAACAGTTTGTAATGTGTGCAAAATAAAATTACGCACTGAATCATAAAATATACTCATATAATTCAAAAAAATATAACTCAGTGGGAACCTAAAAAATCTGGGCACAGTTTGTACTTAAAGTAAAATAACTAATTTAAGCTTGGGATAATGAAAACTATGCATTGAATTAATTAAAAAATACTTCTATTAGGATTCACATGATGGGAACAGTTTCTATTTTAAAGAAAAAAATTTAAAAAGACATAGAATTCTTCAATTTATTATAAACCAAAGAACAAACATTTCATTATCATATTAACCACACCTAAATTTTACTATTTTGATTATTCAATCCACTATCATTGCTTCACTTCCTGCACTTTGTGTTCATCAAAATGGAACCAGAAATGGAAAATTAATTAAGATCATAGCCAAATACACGCACTGGCAATGTTACAACTGTCTTTAGTTGGTAAAATGTGTAAGCGACTAAATAATTACGCTTGATAGTAATTAATGATAAAATCAGTCAATTGAATGGCACCAAAGAGATCATATCGGTTAATGGGAATTGAAGTTGTATTACAGATCAACAACAGGAAATCCAAAAGAAAAAGTCATGAAGAAAAATTTACTGTTTAATTAGCAGATTATTTTAGAGTATTCAATTAAATTTTGAATATTGCGGAGAGTATTTAAGTCAAATAAAATTCGACAAATTCGGTGGATGGAAATCGAAAATTATAAATAATAATGAAAACTAAAAATTTATCCGTTTATTGAATAACAAAGCCACCACTTTACACTTTTGGCCATGAACATAAGCGACTGGAAAACATACATATACATGTACAGTTATATACTGACAAACTGATTACGAAAAAGCCAAAAAGTGTGTCCGAGAGCGTTTACAGTTATCTATTTGATGTGCGCACCCGGTTGGACGACTCACCCAAATCAGGCACAATGCTGGTAATCCTGTCTGCAAGCAGCAAAGGCGATGCGAAAGTGAGAGTGAACGAATAGATGAGGCGAAAGATCGTTACATAGCTGCCAATAGACGGACTCAAGCATAATTGCCACATTGAGTAAATGATTGAATGACCGCTTGACTACACGACTGTTGTTGAAGCGGGCCTGTGATTGCTTGAAGGAGACCCACAGTAGACCCGCAGTGGGCGTATGTCAGTGCGCGCTGCCAGAGGTGAGCGCTAGCCTTAACTGAAATGGCAAGAGAGTAACTAGTTGAGGAAAGCACACAAAAAACAGTTGTCTGGAACCCGAATTGTCGACCAGTTCACGTGCTTTTGGCCAAGACTTTGCATTCACTTGGCTTGTTTTTGTTGCATTTTTGCTTAGCAGCGCAATGTGCCACACAAGGAAAATGTGTTATGAAAATTTTTCACTAACGCGTTGCATGCAACAAAACACAAGTGACGCGAAAAACTGTTGCACAGTTGAATTAGTGGCGCGCAAGCGTGCAGATCAGCAACGGGAAAAGCTGCAACAGCTACAAAGCGCACAACATTTGTGTGAGAAAAAGAAATATACTGTGACTGAAAGTGAATTTCAAATAAAACAAAAGTTTTTGAAAAAGTGTTGTGAGTAAAAACTGTGAGAAAAAATTTTTGAAATTGGAAATAAGCAAAACGGCGAAAATTATTAAAATTAGTGATTATTATTAACTAAATAAAATAAAAAATATTTTTTTTTTAACTCTTCGAGGGATATTGGTGAAAAGAGCTTCCTAAGAAAAAAAATTATTTAAAGTCTTCGATTAATTTTCTTTTTATTTTCATAAAATTTTTTTATTTTTCTATTTATTTATTAATTTTTTTTTTGCTATGAAAAATTTAAAATGTGCGTGTTGTTTAGTACCTTGAAAAAATTAAACTGAAAATGATTGCATTAAGAATAAAAATATTAAAATAAAATCAATAATTTTCAACTAAAATAAAACAGCTTTCAAAAAAAAGTATTAAAAATTCTTTAACATTTTATATTTTCTTAACATTCTTAAACATTTTCATATTATTCTTAATGAATAATTTAAACTTTATAACTTTCTATCTTATATTAATTTTTTTTAATAAAATTAATAATTTTTTTAAATAAGGAAATTACAAACTTTTTATTTTTATTTTTAACAAAAAAAAACTTAAATATTTTTTTAAGTTGTTTGTTTTTTGTTGTATTTTTTTTAATAAAATTTAATATATATTTTTTTTTATTATAAAATTTTATTTTTGTTTTTAATAAGATTAGATAAGATAAGATATTTTTCATACGTTTTTTTGTTCTTGTTGTATTTCAAAATTTTATATTTAAATGTTGTTTGGTATATCAAAAAATAATACTTAATTAAAAATTGCTTAGACTGAAAAAGTATTAAAATTTTAATAAAATTTATTATTATTTTTTAATTATTTTTTTTTGAATTTTTTTTATGTTGGTAAGAAATTTTTAATTAATATGTTGGTTGTTGTAATAAAAGCAAACCAAACTGATAGTAATTGCACTAATAATAAAAAAATCAATAAGATTTTATAATATTTCTTATATTTTATTTTTTTTTTATAAATAAAACTTTATATTTGTTTAAAATGTGTTTTTAAGATTGAAATTTATGTATTGGTTGCTACATTAGAAAAAAAAAATAATTTAAAGTGATTGCTCTAAAAATAAAAAAATAAATTAAAAAATATTATTATATTATTTTTTATTCCAATTTCTTTTTTTATTTTTTTAACAAATAAAATTTTATAGATTTTTTATTTAACTTTTTTCGAATCTGATTTGTTTTTGTTGTATTAAAAATAAATAATTAAATTAAAAGTTTGTCACTAAAAAAACATAAGTACTTAAAAAAATTATTCCTATTTTTTTATAAAATTTATTTTTCTTTAGAATTTTTTTTTGTGAAATTTTAAAAATATATGTTGGCTGGTATATCAAAACATTATAACTAAATTTAAAGTTCTTACATTAAAAAAAAAATTTTAAGATATTAATAAAATTTATTAAAATAAAATAAAATAAAAAGAATTAAAAATTTTAAATTTTTAAATAAATTATTTCTAATTAAAAATTTAATTAGACAAAGAACGATATAATACAAAAATAATGTACAATAATAATATAAATAATTTTTTTAAAGTAATCTAAAAAAATATGTTAAAGGAATAATTTATTAAGCTGAAGTTAACTACAATTTTTTCACTAATTAAAATTTGATTTATTTAAATAAATAAAAATTATTATAATTAATTTATTAAAATTTCAAAAGTTAATTTTTTAAAATAAATTAAAAATAAAATAAAATTTAAAATCAAATTTGTTATGATTTTGTTAAATATATTTTGTTAATTTTTATTTATTTAAATAAATTAAATTTTAATATTTGAAAAAATTTTAGTTAATTTCAGTTTAATAAATTATTAAAAATTAATATAATAAATTTATTAAAATTATAAAATTTAATTTAAAATTAAATTAAAAATAAAATCAAATTTATTCGGGTTATCGCGTTAAAATATTCATATTTTCATTTTTCAATATTTTATTTTCATTAGCAAACATATCAAAAGACCAAAACATATCAAAAAGCAAAAAAAAAAACTATTATAATCAGTTAAACAATTTAATAATATTAGTTTCTCAATACAATGAGCCTCCAAAAATATTTTTTTTTGCAGAGCAGTTTTAAAAAATTTTAAAATTTGAATTATTTCCAAAAAAAATAATTTTTTAAATTGTTCTTACTATAATTTTAAAATTTTTTTTATAATTTTTTGTTTGGTGGCAATCTTTTTGTGCGTGGAGAAATTCAATAATAAAATATAATAAATAAAAAAAATATTATAAAAATATTAATTGAAAAATTTCGACTTTCATAAATATTTTCAGGTGAATAAATATTTCCCTTATATACTCACATTTCATAATTTGCAAATTCCCCATCAACACCTAAAGTCAGTGTGAAACACAAATATTTTGCTTAAAAAACTGCAGTTAGTGCAATAAAAGCACCAAACTTGCTAAAACTCGTTAAATATTCGCGACCATCGCTGGTATGCTTTTGTTGTTTCATTGTTTATTGTTGTTGTGGTCTTTGCCCAACAGCTGCGTGCAGTGACTTTGAACTTGGCTCGTGCAGAGTGCGTAAAGTGTGCATAGCTGGCGCTTCGAACGACAAGAACAACAATAACGCAGCTACAAATATTTGCTTGACAAAACCCACAACAAGCAAAGAAATATACACAATTATCTACAACAACAACAGAGGAAATTTATCGAAAAAGCGCAAGTCATAACCACTTCCACTTAACTTTAACGGGCACTGCGATACCGTTAGCGCCGATCACGCCGCCTGCCGCTGCTTGGCAACCTGCAACAACTCGCTTAATTGCAGTGTAACCTGCAGCTGCCAATTTTGCCACAAATTGTATACGAAAATGTTGCCGACTCGCAGGTTGGTGGCACTTGTTGCTGCCACCTTCACCTTGGTTGTGGTAAGTCGAAATGCAAATTTATACACTGTGAAAATTATTTATTCATATTTCGTAATTTTTTACCTTGAGAAAAAACTGAGGAGTACTGGCAGGGTACCCTACATCAGCTCCTTCCCAAAATGTTATGTCTCCCTTATGATCTCAAGCGTAAAGCGGTATACATATAGTATATAGAGAACCAATGAGCAAAACAATAATTATTAAGTGAACGACTATATACCGATTAATCATCGACCAAAATCGAACTATTCATAACCTATGGACTGAAACTAAGGCTTCCTAGGGGGCATGAAACAGTATATTTTCCATTATAGGACAAGGACTGAGTTATTCATATTCATTAATTAGTCATAACAACAAACCTTTTTTTGAACAAAATTCATTTCCATTCATAACGGTATTACAAGGGTTGTCCGGAAAGTAATAGGACCGAGTTGATTTAAAAAAAAATATTGAACCAATCGTTACAATTCTTTAAAAACTTTCAAAATAGGCTCCTTCTGCGTCGATGCAGCGCTGCAGCCTTAAACTCTTCCCGGCCCTTCAAAAAGGGCTGGTACCACCAAAACACACCATTTCTTGCTAAAGTATAATCTGGGTAAGCCTGCTTGATGATATCAAATGTGTCTGTTGCAGATTTACCGAGTTTCACAGAGAATTTAATCGCGTACCTCTGCTCTAACGAACGCTGCATTTTCGGCTTGCACCACTTACAGAAACTCGTCGCGCGAAAATGTTTTTCCTAGCTCTCCAAGCGCTTGGAGGTAACGGACTAGCCGCTCGTTCGTTAGCTAGGCACGCCCTCTACCGAATCTAGTCGGTGCGTGCAATCTCAAGAAAATCAGTCCGATTATTTTCCGGACATAGCCTGTACGATCAATGTAAATATGACAGTGAAAAGTTAAAAATATATCTATAATTAATTTTCTCGATTTTGAGACAAGTTTTGGGCTCTTTTTACTTCACGGTTATATCTTCTCCCGTGAGGTGTTTTGGAACCCGTTTAGAAAAAAGTTTTAGAAGAGAACTTTTTGTGAAAGACTTGCAATTCCGCCTTTATATTTCGGTATGAGACAACCCTAGTGTTGCAAACTGGTAACTCACAACTTATCATAAATGGTGACATTTTTGATATTATACGTAACTTGAAATATTCCTTTCAGCCAGAAAATATAATTAAACCGCATCATCATTGGTTACAACACTGAACACACGAAGAGTGTATGCTGGTCATCACTTTAATAAAAAATTTTTAACAGCTACACGCATAGCTGAAAATGAGGTGTTGAAGTGAAAAAACCCAAAACATGGGGTTTTAGAGACATCGAAACAATCAAACATCTCAAAACTGTCAAAACTTCTACAAGGTTTCTGCATACATTCCACTCATTGATATGGTCATGCAAGATTTAAAAAACGCGGTTTTCCATTGAGGTTCTTGAAAGTTTCAATTTGATTCAGTTGGCACCAAATTTTAACCTAAACTTAGAAGAAAGAGACATAAATGTACTCATTAAATGTCTAGCTAGACGTTTTGGGAAAAGCTTGCCAGAAAAGAGAGAGCTGTAATCGAAGCTCAAAGCAGAAGTATAGCTCTGGTAACAAAAATGGAAGATGCAACAGACTACGAGAACGCAAGTGGTTTCTGCCTAAGAATCCGACAGCACTTGCGATAAGGATATCTGATGATCAATACTCTTCTTCACGTACTTTGCGCTTTGCAGCCGCAAATGGTATCGCTGAACGATCCTTTTCTTCTTTGCGCCGAATCAACCCTTGGCTCAGAACAACTATGGTCCAGAAAAGATTGAACGGCTTAGCACTCCACGACATAAAGTACGACATTGCTGTGGAACCAGAAAAAGTAATAGAAAGATTTAGTAAAATGAGCAAACACCGTATTTATTTCATGTTGTAAAATAAATATTGAAATATGTATAAAAAATAAAGTTATAGTCTACAGTTAAGCATTGCTGAAATCAAGTACAAAGTTATATAGATCCATCCGTAAAATTCTACTCTGAATCCGTCCCTGGGTATGCTACCTTTTTGTTGCCAGTTGTCTTACTGAAAAGTAGGAAAACCAAATGCTGAAAAAGGATCACTCTTCACTACGTAATGCGAGCTCTCAAACCTCGACTGAATCAACTTCTATTTTAAGTACACAAAACATTGATTTGATGAATCATCCACCGTATAGTCTTGACTTTTCACCAAATGACTTCCCTCTATTCTTGTACGTAAAAGATAAACTAAGAGGTCTACGTTTTTCAACACCTGAAGAAGCAGTTAATGCGTTCAGAACTCATTTTATGGAGATACCTCAATCAAAGTGGCAAAAGTGCTTCGACAATTGGTTCAAACGCTTGTTTGATAAACAACAAAGCAATTTTCGGAGATTAAAAATTGTTTTTTCGAATCCCGAAGTAAAAATGGCAAGCTACGTATTAATATTTTTTTTTGTATACTTTTGCAACATGTTTCTACAGAGTATATTAGTAATCTTCACTTGCTTGTATTACCTAAGAATTTTCGATGACGAGGCGAGTTGAATTCCGAGTGACTGCCGTCTATCCGTCAGTGCAAGCGGCAACTTGAGTAAAAATTAAGACATTGTATATGGAAAAGCACGTATTTCTCGGGAAGAAAGTGAAGACGAGTTCGCAGATGGGCGTAATCGAACCTGTTAATTAGGAGATATGTATAGCTGTACATTGGTATAGGGAATTGCAAGAGGAAAGGGCACCTGTGGCCTAAAAATAGGTAGGTGGTCCGCCCTTTAATAGGTTAAATGTACTTATCTCCCAAGCCACCAAAGCCACAATAATGAAATTCACTAAAGACAAATCTTATAAAAACCTCTATCAAAATGGATGGAACCATCTCTCCTCCTCATAACGGTTTTCTTAAAAACTACTATAAGCACAATAAAACAATAACTAAATACACCAGAGACCTAAACGGCCAATTTCAACCAAATTCGGCACATAACATTATCCTGAAGGTTCCATGTTACATTGTGGAAATGGAAGTAATGGTAGTCACGATCACTTCATATGTAGCACAATTTTAATTTCCATATGATTTTTCCTTTTCCAGTGCACATACCAAGCGTCAATAAATATATTCGGATAATATCAAATACTAAATTTGAGGGATGCCATTTCGAGTCTAAAAATTGCCAAAAACGGTCAAAATTGTTCAAGTAACCACAATCCGCATATGTGGAACCCAGAGCGTTCGTCTGATTTTTTTTCCAAAATATTGGTCTATCTCTTAGGTATATTACTTATTGAAGTTCGAGGAAAATCATTCTTTGATAATAATGAACCCTTTAGTCAATACTTCACTTAGCGCCTATATCCCTAAAATGAAGTTTTTTAAAATTCTAGTTTACTTTATACTTCATACTATATCGGCCAATGTGGGAGTTATTTAAATAAAATTGAGGGGGCGTGTTTTCTTAATAAAAATGTATATTTGCACCTAAAAAGGACTTGCCATTGACCTCATATAACTAACAAACCTTATGCACTGAAGATATTTCTCTGACATTGATTCCGGCAAGTTGCATGAGTATAAAATGTGAGGTTACATCCGAACTTAAGTTTAGAAGTCGAAGAAAAAACAATCGCAAATTCAAATTCCTTAAGGGGGTATTCTAGTCTAGAAGCATGAATTTCAGGTAATTTTTAAAGTGTCGTAAAAAAAAGGCAATTAATATTTTTGCTATCCATTCTTTTATTAGTTATTTAATAATTTTAGAAGAGTAGAGAAAAAAATTAAAAAGTAAAAAATTTCAAAAGTCAAGAGCTGACAAAGTGATTTAAACCCTCCTAGTTATCTGAAACCAAAAAGATTATTGATCTAGAATAAATTCGCAATGGCCGGAACTACGGAAAAGTGGGAAAACAATTTTTCACAAAATGGCGACTGCCTGAAAAAAAAAAGTTTTTTTGGATCACTTTTTCTGACAATTTTGAACTTAAAAATAATAAAAATAAAAATTTGGGGATGGGGCTAATTCCAACCATAGACAAGCCTATAAAGAAGAAGTAAGAGTAAATCGGTCCAGTAGAACCTAAGAAATCGTGGGCGTCGTTCCGAAAATGTCAGTTTTGAGAAAAACGCGTTTAAAGTTTCGCGTTCCAGCGAAACCAGTTTGGATGCCGGGTCAGAAAAATGCCCATATCTCCGAAAATAATTTGAATTTTGAAAAATCCTCTTGTACACATATTCTTGAATAGTTAAACTTTGAAAATATAAAAAAAAATCGATTTTTTTAAATTTCTAGACTAGAATACCCCCTTAATTAGACTCTAAACATGGTATACTTAAACACTGAAAAAATATTCCTTGTTAACACTTTGGCCGGTCGGAAGCATTTTGGTGTGCACCACACCTCGATAATCAAAGAAAGCTGTCAACAAAACCTTGATTTTTGACTTGAATACGTTTCATAACATCCCTATAGTCGAAAAGCACTGATTTACAGACCTTAACGTCTGTTCTTCGAAAACATTGTGTGATTTTGGAACCAACCATGCTTTAAATTTTCTAAGGGCTAAATTAATTTTCAAAATCGTTTTCACTGATCTCTCCGATATTCCAACGATGTCAGTAAGTTTTCTGGCTGTTAATTGTCGATTCTCAAACTTTAATTCCTTTATTTTTATTTTATTTGCATGTTAATCATAAGTGGTTCGTCGCCAATGCGTTTCCGACCCTTTTTGAACAATTTCTATCAATGAAAAACACTTGCTCAAGACAAACAATTATCACCGAGGATCTTTTCCAACACCCTAAAGAAACTTCTTTGTTGAATAAGGCGCAGACATGTCACTGACAATCATACCAACAATGGATTTTCGAACGAAATTTAAATTAAAAAGTCTTACTATTTTTGCCCACAATAGTATTTTAACAATTTTTAGTATATTTTCACCACTCCGTGCAGGAAAAATATTCTAATTTCCTACACCACTTTTGTTTTCATTTCATTTCCAATTTTTTTGCTGCGGTCCACATTTGCGTACTAATTAATAGCGTCAACATACCGAAAGGGAAGTGCTGCCACCTTATGGCAGTAATAAAGTCCGTGAATAATTTTTGCGCATTTCTTGCTCTTCACATTGTTGTTTTTGCAGCATTTTCACACTCAGCCACCACACTTTGTCGACAATTTGCGCATGCAAATAAAACATAGCAACAACAAAAGCAAAAACAAACATAGATTTTTATCACTCAACGCCTTATTAACTTCCATCAGCACTTCAATTCACTTTACCGCTTAGTTGACTTGACTTTCCGCACTTTACACTGCAACAGCGTGTTGCATGCAACGCAGCTCATACATAAGTAATTTTTATGTAAATACGTAAGTATGTATGTGTGCATATTTATGCTACTTTATTTTTTTTTTACTTTCGTCAGTTTCCTTTATTAATTTTTTCGTATTTCGTTATCATTTGCATTTGTTAGCTTTGTTGTTGTGGTTTTTTAGTTTTTCGTACATTTTCTGTCGACGGAAGTTGTTAGCTGCATCTTCCTCTCTCATTTATAGCGTAATTTTCAATTGCAAATTAGTGTGGCTTATTAAATATCTTTGGTTTTTGGTGTTGTTGTTAATGTGCGCTGCATCCAATTTTCTTTTTCACAACTTCTAACTTTATGGGATGAGTTTTTTATATTGAAAACAAAAAAACATTATTATTTAATTATTATTCATTTTGTTAAGCATTACTAAATAATTATTATTAAAAAAAAGTTTTTGAAATTATAAAAACATATTTTAAATCAAAGTTTTTAAAAAAAATTTATTTTAAATTTTTTTTTTTATATTTATTATTTGTTTCAAATTAATGTTTTATAATTTTTTTACAAAATTTTTTACAAACATTCATTTCATTTCCTCTTAAGTAAACATTTTTTCCAACTACTGTCTTTCTAAAAGAATTATAAAAAACATTTCTAAAATTATTTTAAAAAATATTTTTTCTTTAACTTAGTTATTATATTTTTTTGTAATTTAATTCACACACTTTTTATATATTATTTTGGGAATTTTTAATAATTTTATTACTTCAAAATTTTATTTCACGTTTTTTTTTTTAAATTTATTATTATTAAAAAAAAGTTATTGAAACTATAAAAACATATTTTAAATCAAATTTTTTGAGAAAAAATTATTTTTAAATTGTTTTAATTAATTTTAACTTTTTTTTCAAATTAATTTTTTATAATTTTTTTACAAAATTATTATAAGTTTTCGTATTTCAAACATTCATTTCATTTCCTCTTAAGTAAAATTTTTTTCAACTACTATCTACTACTTTCTAAAAAAAAAGAATATAAAAACATTTCAAACATTTTTTTTTTAATATTTTTTTTTTAATTATTTATTATTTTATTTAATTTAATAATAATTTAATAATTTTGTAAAAAAAAAATTATAAAAAATTATTTTTACATTTTTTTAATTAATTTTTACTTTTTTTCAAATTAATATTTTATAATTTTTTTTACAAAATTATTATAAGTTTTCGCATTTCAAACATTCATTTCATTTCCTCTTAAGTAAAAATTTTTTTCAACTACTATGTTTCTAAAAAAAAAGAATATAAAAACATTTCAAACATTTTTTTTTAATATTTTTCTTTAAATTATTTATCATTTTATTTAATTTAATCACACATTTTTTATACATTATTTTGCGAATTTTTATAATTTTCTTACTTCAAAATTTTATTTCATGTTTTTTATTAAAATTTTATTCAACACGTTTTTCCAACTAATTTCTATTTAACTTATGAATTTTTCGCTTATATGTATAGTCCGTCTTCTTACCCGCTTTCTCCATCGCTCATAACACTGTGATAGCTTTTTTCAAAAAAAAAAAAAGACAAGACCAAATTCGACGGTTTCCCCCTATTTCGGGTCCTACGAATCGAACTGCATCATTACTTTTTTGAGTTACAATCATGGTTTCATACAAAAATTTTTGTTGAAGTTTTTCATCAAAGTGGGCCATTGTAAGAGAAAGGCACATTTTTCTTCCGTCTCTAACTTTTTTAATGTTGACTTTTTTGGTAAACTTTCTTTGGCAAAGCTTCTCAGAATAAGTCCGTCTTTAAGTTCTTAAAAGACTGTAAACCCCAAAATCAAAGTTTTTTGTGTCCTTATAGCCAATATGTCGAAAAAACTGAAATTTAATCCATTTTTTTTTAATGTTTTTTCCCTCACGTTTCGTCAATATTTTAATTTACCCTTTGATACTTATACATTAGGTGACATCTTGTAACAGTAAGAAACTTTACCAAAGACAACGTTCTGAGCAAACTAACCATTAGAAAAAAAACTTAACAAAATTTGTATATTTTAAAAAAGCTACACTAACTATGTTTGTGAGCTATTTTATTTTTATTTTTTTTTGTTCTTATAAGTGTTATCAATAAGTATCATAAATTTGTACACAATATTTAAATTAAATTTAATAAGACTCATCTATCAATGTCCAACACAAATCAGCAAGCAACGAGTCAAGCTTGTTGCCGCTGTACCAATGCTCAAGGGGGGTGGCGACTTGGTGAAATCTTTCTCCATGCTCATCGGATTCAGTCGGAACTTGCTGCTCAAAATGGTCTTTGTGATGGTGAAGGAAATGAATTTTTAAGGACATATTCACACCTATTTCTTCAAAAGCGTCTACCATGTCATCCACATATTTTTTCCAATCTTCAGACCGGTGCACTCCTAAGCAATGGTTTATAACGGTCATAACGGATTTTTTGTGTTATCCACATATAGCAATACTGCTTTTAAACTATTTTTCGACGAGTCAATAAACAAGCGCCATTGCTCTGGTTTGTACTCACAGTTCATGTATTGCATAAGACCAGGAATATTTTTACAATACGAAAAAGTATTGTCGCCATTAACCTCAAAGGAATCTAAAAGCTCCTCCTGTCTTTTGCGGTATCCATACACCTTCACATCTTTAGAGAATATATTTACCGATCGAAGATTATGTGCTAGGCAAATCGCTTGTCTTTGCGATAATTTCAGCTGTTGTACCATCGTATTCAAACGGGCTTGGGAAATCTCCAAGTGACGACATGGGCTTTCAACTTCGGTTGGGTTATACATTGAGAGTAGATCTGTAGGCTTGGTGGAAAAGGTTGGCGAAATATGTCTGTCAGTTGGACTTGAACATCTTGGTATCGGAACATTTTCTGAGTGAGATACTGGTAGCTGTGCAGATTGAACACTTTTGTAAACTGTGTTTTTTTTGTTGAGTCTTGCAAATTTGTTCTTGCACGCGTAGCTGTTACCGGTATGATGCCCTTGTGGATCTATCAAAATCATTGGGATGCCGAACCCCATTTTTAGGCACAGTCTTTTGACCAGTTATGCAGGCTGTTATTGCATTGCGTGCAAATGGTATTTGGCACCCAATCTACGTCTCTTATAACGGGCAAATCGAAATATTCCTCGTAGATGCCGGCAGTTCCCGAAGATATTTTGCATCTACTCCGAGGGCTTGTAAATTTTCCACCTACGTAGCAGAACAACAATAGGCCATTTGGACACTTATTCATTTTAATTTATTTTCTTAATATACAAGACACTAAAACAATGTTCTTTCCGAAGTCAAAGTCAAATTAACTACTGCAATCTATGCTTAAATTTTGACTCTTAGGCAAGCATTTAACGTTTCTTTCAAACGTTACTTGTTGTTATTTCTTATCAGTGCAGTGGTTAAAAGCTTGACTCGTTGCTTGCTAATTTGCGTTGGACATTGATAGATGAGTCTTATTAAATTTAATTTAAATATTGTGTACAAATTTATGATACTTATTGATAACACTTATAAGATACAAAAAAATAAAAATAAAATAGCTCACAAACATAGTTAGTGTAGCTTTTTTAAAATATACAAATTTTGTTAAGTTTTTTTTCTAATGGTTAGTTTGCTCAGAACGTTGTCTTTGCTTAAGTTTCTTACTATTACAAGATGTCACTTAATGTATAAGTATCAAAGGGTAAATTAAAATATTGACGAAACGTGATGGAAAAATCATTTAAAAAAATGGATTAAATTTCAGTTTTTTCGACATATTGGCTATAAGGACACAAAAAACATTGATTTTGGGGTTTACAGTCTTTTAAGAACTTAAAGACGGACTTATTCTGAGAAGCTTTGCCAAAGAAAGTTTACCAAAAAAGTCAACATTAAAAAAGTTAGAGACCGAAGGAAAATGTGCCTTTCTCTTACAATGGGCCACTTTGATGAAAAACTTCAACAAAAATTTTTGTATGAAACCATGATTGTAACTCAAAAAAGTAATGATGCAGTTCGATTCGTAGGACCCGAAATAGGGGGAAACCGTCGAATTTGGTCTTGTCTTTTTTTTTGACTATCACAGTGTAATTTTTAGATACTTTTTCACAATTTTATTTTTCTTTTCTTCAAAATTTTCGCAAAAATATGTTGCACCTAAAATTAATGTTCCATTGCTAACAGTTATGTCCATTGCCAACGGCATATCTCCTCGACAATTGCCACTTACAATTGCCGTTATAAATCATTCTTAATGACAGCGCTTAGCCAACAGATGTATGGCGGAGATGCAAATAAATATATACACACAAACACATACATATGTAGATACATATGTAACATTTTGGCAAAATATCAAAAAGATCTTTTATTTTACAAATTTTTATTCTTTTATAGGCGACCAAATCTTCTGCAAATAATTAGTTGACGCAAATATATTAATTTTGAAATATTGTTTTGACAGCTGGCCACTTTATTTGACTAATGAATAGACTTATTAGAATAAGTTGCTTATTTTTTTGTATTTTGTTGCCAGTTTGTGCTTCAAATCCATAGCGAAGTTGGAGTTATTTTTTTAACTACAAAAATTTATACAAACTTTGTTGCAGAGTGGGCAAACAGTTTATATCTAACATAGTGTTCGATTCATACTTATAAAACGAGCTGAATTAGCTTTAAATTTTCTACTTCTTTCTTCAGATAATCTTTTCGTTTTATACCGAAATGTATACAAGTAATATAAATTGAAGCCCGCCGTCAACAAAATGATTGGACCTTATCAGTGTGACTTTAGGCCTGGAAGCTCAACCTCGAAATACAATGCAAAATTACTCTTGCCAACACTGCGGAATGAGTAGACAATTGAAAAGTAAAGTCCTCTCTCCACAACCAAAAATCAAACTCTATAAGTCACTTATTATTCCCATCCTACTATACATATGGTGCAGAGGCTTGGACGATGGCACCATCTGATGAGTCGACGATACGAGTTTTCGAGAGATAGGTTCTGCGGAAGATTTATAGTCATTGTAGATTGGTTTTTAATGGATACCAAGTAATCTGCATCTAGATGGTGATCGAGCTGGGCACTCGCAGAGAAAATGTACAACCGTTTGCTTACTCCCTTCAAGCTTGCTGCTACCAAATGTAGTTATAGGACATTACCATTTTAAACACATGTTTTTCAAAAGCCAAATTCCTCTTTCAGGCAGCTGCAAACCCGTTTGCTTTTTCGTTGCCAAAAATGTTGCAGTGAGCTTAAAGCTTTCCTACAATTGTTGACGACAAGGCCAACATTACCACCTGGCTGTCTGTATATATAGTAGCTTTCTGTATCCTCCCGTAGCTATTCACTAGAACACCACAGTCTTTCTCTATGCCTTGTTCTAGCTTATTTTTGTAGTTTTGGGACATACTCCTCTTGCAGTTCATTTTGGATCCGTCGATATAGATTACATAGTATTCTTCTCCCCATTAATCTCAAGAGAATATTCGCACCCATAAGTCACTATTGAAATCCAACCTTGGAAGAATGTTGTCTGATCTATTTAGAGCTATTTTCAGCTGGTTCAGAATTATATACATATTTTTTCCTTTTCAACTACCTTTCTTTTTGATTTTAAGAGCAGGAAATGCTGCCACTAAGGGTCTACGTCTACGTCTACGACCAGTTGACGCAAAAGCCTATTAAGCATATCAGTCGGACATGACTTAAATACCCTGGTAACCCCTGCACAGACATTTTGCCCTACAAGGTAGAGATTTGTGATGCCATTGAGTGAGAAAAAATAGAGCCATTTTGCTTTTATTCCTGAATGGCGTCAGTTCGGCCTTACTTGGGTTAACCCTTAGTCCGTTGTGTGTGGTCCATAGGTGTAACCTTCGTAAGGCTATTTCCATAACCTCACTGATTGTGGACTATACACTGATACGTTTAATACTACATACATCGTCTGCATATGCGAATGTTTTTACTTCTCCGTTGAGTTGAAGTAATACTTCGTTCAGTGTCCCCAAACATAAAAGCGGCACAACTTTTTGAGGAGTGCCTCTGCTTACATAACTACTTCAAGGTATTTAGCGGTTTGTTGCTCTACTAATTCTGTTCATAAGTATCAATTGTATCCACTTTCAAGGCCAGGGCTCGCAAAATATGACCTTTAACCAAAATAGCTGAGGATCCTAACATCGATTTTAGTTAATGTCGATAGCTTTTAAGATATAAAAACAGTGCTCCAACACCAGAATTTTCATCCAGAAGAATAAATTCACTGTTGACTAGAAAAAAGTTATATCCTATTGTTGGTTGAAATGGTTGGAGCAAGAGCTGCTAGCTGCAGAACGCCTCGTGGACTCTAGAAACACTGAGTAGACCAAAAGCGCATGGTCCGTCATGCGTAATATTTGCTTAATTTTTGATACTAAAAAAGTTTTGATGCCACTGAAACACCAGCTGTTGTAGAATATGAAGAACGTAAGAGACAAGTTTTTGTTTCAGCATTCTCTAGACCTCTTAATATGTGTTACTTAAGATTGTGTAAACAATTTAGGTATAGGACTCTCGTTGTTTGAATTATTCGAAGTTTTGCCAATCGCTAGTCCCAACTTGTTCCCATTTTTGGTTGAACTTGTGACGCTACCCTAGAATTAAAACATTTTTCGTTGTCGTCTTGTGAGTAAAACCGCTTCTAAGTCAGACCATGTCCCATCGAACGGAACTAATAATAATTGGATGGTGCAAAATCTGGGGAATATAGCGGATAGGGTAGGACTTTTCATATAAGCGTCTCCAGATAAGTTTTAACGGATTTGGCAACGTTAGCCCGAGTATTGTCATGCAGCTGAATCACTTTTTCGTGTCTCCCTGGTGTTGAAGTCATGAAGAATCCAAGTTCCTGGTTTCAGAATAATTCCCAGCTCCTGCGATGGCCTTGAAATGACTTGACGGGTGACTTCCATTCCTGAAGCAAGCTTTTCATGCGCTTAATACGAAACCTCATCGATCAACCAAGCCAATTTTTATATGTCTAACTCAGTTGAGTTTCTATTCAGCTCAAAATTTTATAATTCAGCGTACGTTTATGTTACTTAAAATAATAAAATCGCACCAAAGCCAACTTTCCCATCGAAACTGCCAATCGATAACACATAGTTTACCAGAAATATTACATTATAAATTCATAAAAATTCACCATCAAGCCAATTTGGGTGCCATACCAACAATTTAGATGCATTCAACGCGTCTTTCGGCACCAAAAGACTTTCACTTTCAAGCGCTGGAAAACGCTGCCAATAATGCAAATAATTATGAATTCGTGGATCAGCTGAAGGCATATAGTAGAGTTGGATGACTACATTTGCCACATAGACACACACACACCATCAGACATTTATAAGTAAGCAAAAGCAACAATAATGACAACTGAGAAGCCGAACAAAGCAAGGAAGCTGCTGTCCATTGTAGCCGAAATCTCAATCATTAGTGAGTGAGAGCGACCAAAGAATATGCTACGTAATTGAGCCGAAGAGTTCGCGTCAAAACAAAAGACTCTGCTGCAACAGTAGCTAACTGAGGCCGAATCAACTTTCAACAGGCAACAATCAACAGAGTTGCAATGAAACTGGTTACGCACGCGCCACAAACGGAGACCGAGGTGCAGGCTAAATTGAATATTGAAACGTCTGCATCGTGTTTGTATTTGTTGTTTGTGGTTTTATGGACAAACGCGAGCCTTTTTTATGCCTGTAAATGTCGTGTCGTTCAAGCCAAATCGAGTTTAACCAGCTTGATGTCATTAACTTAAGGTGATTTATTAGGAAATGTAATTGACCATGCCGCATTACATAATAACAACATGCCGCACATCACAAGCCCAAACGACGCATGTTGCATAAAACTGCGAGTAAAAGTTTGTCGTCAACTGATTATGTATAAGATTTCAATAATTCTTCAAGTATGCAATTGACGTTCCTCACTTTACGGAAAATGCCTGCCCGAGCATCTTCTTTCATCGATGATTACCGGGCGGATCTTTTGAAGCTTTCGACTGCATCGAGTCTTAAAACAAAGATTTCCAAATTCAATCATGATGAGAACGATCTGATATTCCGTCTACGTGCACGTTCGCTGGGGGTCAGGTATAAGCAATAAGCACTCGTCGGGCCTAGAAAGTATAAAGGCTCAGATTGGAACATAATAAGTGTCCTAACTGGAGACTGTCTCAATTTGTCAAAGTTAAACGAAGAAAGTTAACACTTTCTTCTCCACTGTCAAGCTTTGGCGACACTAAACTTGAAGCATTTCGGTTGCCAAATTTTCTAAAACCCACCGAATTGGCTAGAATTGATATTACCTGGTTCAATAAATTCATGGCCTGCTCTAGATGCCTTGTAGATATGCGACGATCTTTTGAACCATACCTAGGAGTCCTGGGCATCACAACGGACAGGCGCGGCCTCACGAACAATCAGCCTATTTACCTAACCTAGCATATGCTTTTGATAAGCAAACATCTTATCTATAAATTGAAAACAGGTTTGATGAGTTGTAACCCTTGTTATTTGGAAAAAAATGGGATCCCTTACCTTAATATTTCTGAAGATTTATCTCAAGTATCTCGGGAAAAGTCGAAGCTCAGCAAACGGAGCTGGAAAAACACAAGTTATTGACGGACATGATGAAGACTCTCATTGAAAAGAATTTACAAACAATATATGAACAGTTCCAACAAAAAAGCAACATAGAAACGCCTTGTACGGTACATATGTATATTTGTATGTATTTATGGACTTTTGGTGCACAAAGCAGGCACTTCGTTAGAGCACTTTTGCTTGAGTACCGCTCACGCATGCGCATGCATATTTATTTACTTACATTTTTGGCAGCAGCCTGTGCATGAAACTTTGTGTATGCGTAGGAACACAAAGAACGCGAGTTATGAAACAATTAGAAAAGTTTTTGGCCTCGTTTTCTCAGGCACCCAAAAGGCTATTTCACACTCCTTATTTCTCGTAGGTAGAAAACGTTGTAACGCAGTTGGTTGCGTGAGTGTGAGTGAGTGCAAGTACCATATATCCTAATATGGGCGTATGTCTGCATGAACTTTGTGCAATTTTCACGGCTACCTTGGGTTCAAGTTAACACTTTGCATACATGCAGACAAAATATTTGTTTTATTCTATGCACAGGTAGTCAAAAAAACGGAAAAATTATAAATGCTCTACAGATCATTGCGAAAAACTTTGCTTAACAGACTATGGGGCTAAATCCAGTTTTGAGCCAGCGATTTTTAAGCCGCTTTTTAAGGGCATATAAAAGTTGGTTCGTCAGTTTTTGAGATTTCGGAATGTAATTGAATACGTAGTTACATTTTGATATTAGTCGATATTTGCTGGAACCGGTCTGATCGGATAATTGTACCACATATCTTCCATACAACCGATCACTCAGATTTTTTAAAATTCGCCGTAGAAATCCGTAGAGCATAAGCGATTTTATAAAAATAAAATCGACCCTCTCTAATGTACATATGTATGTATATTCATTTGCAAACATACCGTAAGACATTTTTATATTTATTTCAATTTCCCACCGGTTTTCCCAAAACACCTGTATTTATAAATTCCCAAATTTCCTTTGTTATTGTTGCCAGACTAAAAATGTAAATTTCACTTTGTGTATTTTCTCATTGCAACAATAACAACAACTAAAATAAAAACGAAATTTCGTACCAAAAAGACACACATAATTATTTATTATTTATCATATGTACATATATGTGTTAGTAATTTATATAACGGGTGATCCAAGAAGAGGTACTTTTTTCAACAGCCTTTTTTTGAAAGATCACGCGTGAGAAGTGTCAAGCTGTCATGTTATTTTTGTTCAGAATTTTTTGGCGTTTCATAATGTAAAATATTACGCCTGGGCCAGCACTTGAGCTGTAGGGCGGCTGCGAAACGTTAAAATGCCGGCCTTGGTTAGGTAGCTGTTGCCAAGAAAGGCGGTGTGAGCCGGGGCGTTGTCGTGGTGCAACTTCCAATCAGCTGCTACATCTTGTCGAACACAATTGACCTTTCGTTGGAGTCTCTTGAGGAGTTTCATGTAAAACTTGTCGTTGACGGTTTGTCCAGGAGGAATAAATTCATGGTGGATGATGTCTTTGATGCCAAAAAAGACAATGAGCATCGTTTTCACTGTGGATTTGCTCTTCTTCGCTTTTTTGGGCAAGGAGCATTGCTTTTTCTTCTTGCTAAAGCAACATCTGAATAAGCCTGCTTGATCATATCAAACGACTCTGTCGCAGGTTTACCGAATTTCACACAGTATTTAAAAACAAAAAAAAAAACAAAGTAATTTTCACAGGCTTCTCTTTAAGCCAACTTTACTTCATTAAAGAAGCTCTGCATTGACCGAAATAAATGGTAATCCGATGGTGCAAGATCAGAGCTATATGATGGATGCTTCAAAAGTTCCCAGCCAAGCTCTCCCAATTTTTACCGAGTCATCAAAGATATCTGTGGTCTAGCGTTGTCCTAATGGAAGACGAAGTCCTTTTTGTTGATCAGTTCTGGCCTTTTTTTTCGACTGCTCGCTTCAATCTCATCAGCTGTTGACAGTAAAATGTAGAATCAATCGTTCGACTAGGCTGGAGCAGCTTATAGTGGATGGCTTAAAATATGAAGAAAAGTGCTAAGAGTTCAGCTCAAATGCAAACTGAACAGTCAAACAAAGAAACCGCTGGATATTAAATGTATGCGCTGAATTGCTTCAGTTCCTAAATTTATAAAATAGAGTCAAACAAAGAAACCACCGAATAGTAATTTTATGCGCTGAGTTGCTTTAGTTACCATAATTTTTCGAAAATATTGAAAAAAGTGTCAAATAGAAACCGCTGAATAGTAATGTTATTCGCTGAATTGCTTCAGTTGCTATATTTTGAAAGTATAATCAAGTATAATCAAACAAAGAAGCCGCTGAATAGTAATTTTATGCGCTGAATTACTTCAGTTACTAAATTTTAAACTAAAGTATATATAATAACTTTGCAGAAATACTGCTCGAAAGTATATTATAAAGAATAACATCTTATGTGACTTACATTTTATTTTAGTATTTTACCGACTAAATAATCACATGACTTCTTTTCCATACCGTGGAATTTATTTTAGCAGAATTGAATCTTTCCGTATTCGAAGCAACTCATACACTCAAACTTTTATTAATCTTTTGATCGCATCATAAAGCCTTTCTTCTTCTTATTTTCTCTTCAGCTGACGTCCTCTGCTGCACTAGAACTGAGAACACCCGATCTGGAAGCTTTTGCTAACTATGATGTAAGCAAACACATATAATTAAGAAATTGAAACCTTATGCCTATTACCATTATCTGCTTACCTTCACATCCTCTCTCTCTATCTCTCCATCTCACTTAAACACAGGACATGCGTCGATACATTGCATCACGCAATCAACGCTCCATGCGCTACTCGTACATAGATAATCCAACAGAAGACACTTACATTAAAGCCTATAATGACCATCACGAATTCAATTCACGTCAACGTTTACGACGGGCGACGAAGGCGGAGCAAGCACGAAAATTGCCGACTGAGCCACAGCTGGTGAAATTCGAAATTAGCGATGCTCTTGAACCTAGTCCCGAGGTAAAGGAACTCATACGGCAACATCGCAGTCGAGAGGAAAAGCTAACAACTGCAGCAAGTTCAACCAATAAGAATGAGAAAAATACGACAGTTTCGGTAAAAGACTCTCTGAAAGCGAAGACTAAGGTAACCACTGCAGCTCCGAAGCGTTCTTCACGAGGTGCGCGTGCAAGGATTACGCCCAACAAACGTGCGAAACGCGCAGCACCTAATACACCAGCAAATCGCCAGTCATTCAATTTTCAAGTAAAACTAATACCTTTCGACATTTCCGAAGCACGTGAGCCCGATGAGCAAACGAAGGCATTGATAAGACGTCTGCGTAATCTAGAGCTGCAAAAGTTAAGTAACAATGCCGCAGTCAGCACTGTGGCTCCAACAGTGATACGTGTACATCGGAATGCGCCCGCAACAGGCATCGTAACAGCGCCGCTGCCAACTTTCAATCCGAGTAAATACTATCGCTCCAAAACTGGCAAGCTCTTCATGAAGCGTAAAGGTAAACGCGTCAAGCGCTCGACACCGCAAATGATACGCTTCGAGTTAGAGGATGCGCGTGAACCGAACGGGGCTATATTAGAACAATTACGTTTGGTTAGACAAAGTCGCAAAGATGCTAAACCTAAGGAGCAACAAAACACTAACGAAGGGGGTTATGCCGTTGTTAATAAGCGAGAAGCCCGTATGGATACCAAGAAAGCCCAGCCGGCTGAGCTGCCTGTTAAGGAGGACGTTGACGAAGGTGACAACGATCAGACTAACGGCGAGAGCAAGCGCACATTTGTCTATAAGGAAGCACCCATCGTGAAGGCAAAAAAGTCAATTAGTTCGCTGCCCGTGGAGGTGCAAAAGATCATCACACATCTGATGAAAGATCATGGCGCTGGTGGTGGTGGTGCCGCTGGTGGTGGCAAAGCTTATGTGAAGTACATACCAGCACATATGGTCGACTATCGTCAGTTAAAATCGCTTTATGGTGCGAAGCTTGCCTTACCGCCGACTTACAGCCTTGGTAATGCAGGCAGTAAGCTATCCCCCGCGTCCTATATAAAATACATACCACCACATCAGAAGGGTGAACAATTACAGGTGCAAATCCATCCAGTGCCGGTTGTTGAAAAGATCCGTTACATATATACGCCTGTCGCCGCCGCACCGGTCGGTCATAATTATGATGGTAACGGACATGCAGCGGTGACTGCAGAGGAACAAGCGGCAGCGCACGCTGCTGCCACACACGCGGTACAGGCAGCCTATGCTGGTCAAAATGTACATGTTGTGGCCGAAGCTCAAGCTGCTCAGGCGGCTCATGCCGCCCATTCAGCTCAAGCTCAACATGCTGTGGGAGTCGCACACGTCGCTGAAAACTACGGAGCTAAAGCTATCGCAGGGGAAGGAGGCGGCGAAAGTGGCGAACAAGAGCGCGGTGGTGTCGCACATCCCATTATAGTACAGGAAAATGCCGGCGCTGGTCATCAAGGACTTCAAGCAGCACCGATCGCAGTACAACACACTTATGCAGCCGATGTGTCGCATGCATTGCAGGAAGAAGTACCCGCGGCGGTCGCTATCAAGGCTATAAACTTTCGACCCTCGAAGCCCGATCCTCTGCTCAACGAGAATAAACTGCAAGAAGTTGCTGCTGGCGAAGCAGGCGGATATGGCGATGGTCATGTTAGCTATGGTGGCGTTCATGGTGGCAACGGAGGTGGTGAGCACCAAATTGTAGCAGTATATACAGCTGCTCACGCAGGCGGTGGACAAGCAGCTGTCGGTCATGCCGAAGCGGCGCCTCAATCCGTCGAACACTATAAATATGAAGTAGGTCAAGTGGCAGCCCAGCCACAGAAAGAAGCCGAAGTTCCGCTGGTAAAAATCGAATATCATGGTCCGGCGGATGATATAAAACAGAATTTCAAAGAGTTGCCCGAATTCAAACAACTCTCCACATTAGTCGGCAAGTCAACCGAAGATCAAATACATGGTCTAACCTACCTGTTGGCCAAAGAGATGCAGAACAAACTGAAGCTGCAGCGTAAAAAGCTGTACATTGCAGCTGGTCCCGGTGCACATACCAATACCGCGCCCATAGTTTTCCCGCACGAGCAGCAACAAGTAGGCGACCTGAAACAACAACAAGTTCAAGCTCATGCTGGTGGCATTCATGGACGTCTGATCGGTATGGCCAAGTCCAAAGAATATATACCAATTGTGGAACACGGTCCTGCGGCCGAGCAAAAAGCAAACGCTGGTGGTGGTGGTGGTGCTGAAGGTGGCGGCCATGGTCCGGTGCAGCATATTGCCATCGCTGCCCCCAAGCAATACGTAGCCGTTAAAGTTGAACCAAAAGCCCCACTGCCGAACTCATTCGTAGAGTATGGGCTCTCACCAAATTATCAGGGCTTAAAAGGCGCTGAGGCTGGCGCAGGTGCTGAGGCGGGGCAGAAAACCAAGTTATTAGTGGAACAAGTAATACATCATCCGAGATTGCAGTATAATGGTGGCGCTGGAGCTGAGCATGCGAAGGCAATTGTGGCTGGAGCTGAGCAACATGGCAGCGATGCATCTAGTGAGCAGAGCCTGAGCTATGGTGATGGGGTGAGTATAACTAGAGCATTGTTAATATGGCATTTTTTTTAAATTTTCACATAAATTATATGAAGCTTCAACAGTTTAATATAGATTCAGTTACGTATGTACTCTTCAAACTTCTTCGAAAGATTTTGTCTTATAAAAAAACTATTCTGTATATTTAAATTGTGACTATATCATAGACTAACTTAAATTCTACTCGTACTTCGAAAATAGGAACGAATTTTTTCACATTTCCATATGTATTTCGAGTTTTATTAATCTTTCAAAGTCAGAGAAAGTGTAGAATTATTTACTGAAGGTTTCAAACGATTTCTTTTTGACAAGTGTATCGCGTATCCGGGAGCCGTATTTTAGAGTATTTATGTTACTGATCAACTTTTAAGACTCAAAAGTTTGTCTTTGAAAGATTAGAATCGGTCGAAAACCGACTTTGACGGTACTCAGACAAGGGACAATATTAACATCGATACAATCTCACGAACCCTGACGAAGCAGTACTTGGATCATCCAATTTTAGAGTTGTTCTGTCAAATATTTAATATTTTTAAACAAAAAGATGGGCCAGAATCAAAGGCAAGAGAGAACAAGCCACTCAATTCTGAATAAAGAGCACAAACAGACGGAACAAAACTTAAAGACATTCGATTGCAGCGATTGACTTGAAGAGAATTTCTGGATACCGAAAACGGAACTCAGACAAACAATGTTTTTTTATATGCTATGGGTTGAGTAGTGACTCCACCATATACCATACGTACATAGAACAACTCAATGGGGTTGAATGAAAAGAAAATAAGTGTAGGCCACCTCGAATAAAAAATATTCTAACATTGGGCTTGATGAGCTCAGCCCCAACGATTTGGTTGGAAGCTGACAGCGTTTCGATGCAATTGGCAGTGTTTGTTTCAGTGTGGTTGTTAAAAACAGTTGTGTTAAGTATGTGTGTTCCTGCAAATGTTTATGCAGCTGCTGCCGTTTTTTTATGCCACGAATCGTCTTAGTGCA
The DNA here is from genome assembly GCA_037783105.1 of Bactrocera zonata. Classification (NCBI taxonomy): domain Eukaryota; kingdom Metazoa; phylum Arthropoda; class Insecta; order Diptera; family Tephritidae; genus Bactrocera; species Bactrocera zonata. The sequence goes on along the minus strand of JBAWJQ010005995.1, from coordinate 656,319 downwards.
CCCAGCACGTGTATGAATAGAGTTGCCATTTGGTTGGCTGGTTGGTTGCCTGAAAAGGAGAGCGCAGAAAAAGCAGACCGCAGACGGTCGCACTCAGGCCATCATTTGGCTCATTGACCTCCTCCAACAACTTCTTAAATTTGGTAGAGTACATAATTTTTTCCAACCCTCCTGTCCAATGTCACTTTAGTTGAAGCACTCAAGTCGTAGAATATACTTGTATGCTGTCTCATTCGACTGAAGGCATTCGCAGAGATAATGTTCTAGCGTCTCGTCATCCCCAGCGCATGCTCTGCATTCCGCCGAACCTACCTTTTCAAGTTTTTGAAGCTGCGATCTTTAGGGCGAAGTTCCTTTTCGCTTAGTAGTAAGCGGTTTTTGTCTTTCCACAATCTACACTACCCCAAAGTTATTTTTAGTATACCCTACGTTGCTAGTATCCAAGGTGTAAGGAGTTCCTCCAATGTGAACTACATCAAACAACACTTCAACGAGCTGAATAATCTAGAGATTTCATTCCCGTCTGCCTTTTCCTTTCCTTTTATTCCTATATGACACGGGAACCCAGCTGATATTAACTAAGTTACCAACTGACAGTCTAGTTATGACCCACTTGCATAACCTAACGCAGTGAAACTTTTATTTGCTGCCATTAAAGCCTTAATTACCGCTTGGCTGTACACTAAAAGGTTCAAGGTATTGCTGATTAGAGTAGAACCCCACTTGTCACCTTCTGTTAAGCCAACAAGTTCGACTCTGGATTACTATGGATTACTAGAGAAAAAGCCTACTCCAATTCTACCCTTTGATCCGTCGGTGAAAATAAATCTTTCCCCGTTGAAACTGTCAGAACCATTGATCCAATCTTCTCTACTGGGGAATGACAACAGGGTGTTTAAATCCTAATGGATCTTCATTTCTCGGTGACATTGCCAGTTTAGCCCGACTTCCTAAACAAGGTCGAGTGTGATATCATCCCTCCAATCGCTGGCCGTAAACACCTCACTTGAATATTTATTGGCCGGATATGGAGGATAGCCTCTAGAGGTGCTGCTGATGTAGTTTTCATAGCGCCATTTTTTCGATAATGATATCTACCACAGTGCAGTGGCATCATATGTTATTAAGGGACGGATGACACTTACATAGAGCCTGTAGACCATGTGAGGTCGTAAGCCCCACTCAGTTAGACCAGAGTTGCCATTCAAATTGATCGAGAATATGCCTATCGATATTGGTTAGAACTAGAATAGTTGTTATTTGTGCCCCTACTTAAGCCTGAGCTTCCTGGCTTCGCTTGGTATCTCGAATTGGCGACACGTAGCGAAAAGAAGAAACGACTGGCGCGCTGTTGTTAACTCGGCTATAATCGCGTAAGCGGTATCTACGCCAGTAAAGAAGAAGAAGACTTGAAACTGAGCACACACGATTGCTGCTATGGCAGCATTCTCTGTCCAAAGAGAGAGCTCTGACTGCAAGTTTCTAACAAAATTTTTTTCAAGCTCTTCGAGACTCGTGACAATTTTTCATACATTTACTCAAAAGTCTTCTAGTTTCTATCTTTGAACTTAATTAATTTTCATCACTAGTCAAAATCCGGCGCAAATAAACCCGTGATTGGTAACTCTGTTCAAAAACTGTTCATCGTATACAGTGGAGTTGTTAACTCGTCTTTAAAACACTATTCGCAACTCCAACAACTCTGCGCTCACAGTCTCTTACTCATCTCATCCTTACTTGGGCTTCTTTAATCCATTACTTACTGGCTCACGACGTTAGTACACATTTTTCTTATAGCCCGCAGTCGAAGTTCCTTTCTCTATCTCTCCCACTCTCACTCACCGCCATCGAACTTCATTCAAATGCATTTGGCGCGCATTTTTGCTTTGGCAAAAGTTTTTCGAGCGTATAATGAATACTCAAATACGAAACTTAAATGGTATGTATATATGTATAATAGGAACTGCTGAAACTCCCTTGGAGTTGCTAGTCATTTCTGCCGACAAACTACTGTCGCTGTCATTTTACCGTTCAAGGCACCTTGAGCTTAACGAAAGCGCGCTACACCCACCTCCTCGGTATTGCTTGGCTCATTGCTTAGCACATTTAAATTCACAAGCTTAATAACAAACCGCTTTTGTTAGTCTGCCGAACACACACTCAGTCACTCACACTCGGCTCTACACAACGCCCGCAGTCTGTGTGTCTTTTCGATTTTCTTCAACTCTTGCTTATCCACAGCATTCTGCGCTACAAGCGTTCTTTGCATATAATCGACATTGAAAATGTTTGTCGAACTTGAAAATTATTCGATTAAGTGCATTACCGGCGAGACATGGATCCGCAATCATGGCAAAAGCTGATATTATATGCAGGCAGCTTTAAATATGTGCTTGCATGGGTATGACTATAGGCGCCTAGACAAATACAAGTTGTGTTGCATACACCCCTGCAAACATAATCTTTCTGCACGTCCAGCCCAGCCGCCACAGACTTATACTGGTATATTCGTACGTAAATCGAAGCGCATTGAACGAAAACTACTTGTAAGTTAAGGCTGTACTAACTTAGAGCGGCATCCACAACCCACTCACTTATTTGTTATACCCGCGCGTCATACTAAAGTAATCAAAGCGTTAGGTAAGCCAACTAAAACCACCAACAAGACAAATCGCATACCGACATGTACTTCGTGCAGCTAAGTCTCACACCCCATAGACTCCGTAGCACGTTTCACAACCCAATCAGCTGTGCCGCCGTACTCACGCTCAACTCCGCCGCTCTCAATTTACGCTTCCATCTCTAACCTCTGCGCAGCAAATCGTTACGCAAACTAACTAACGCACACGCCGTCGCGCACAAGTACTTTGCTGGCATTATACTGCTTATGCGCCTAAGTGTATGCCATGCACTCGTGCCATGACCACCTTAAAGGTAAACTCAATGAGTCTGTCAACCGAGCCGTCGTCATAGTGCGCTTGTTGTGCGCTCACTCCTGCCACGCTTTGCTAGTTTCAAGTTTGTTTTTATTGTTGTTATACAGTGGTATGTTTACGTATTTGTGTTGTCGTATCTACTACACATTAACAAACAGTTTGAGTTTGCTTGTAATCCCTGGAGTTATGCAATGGTTTTCAGCTTACTCCTCAATATACAAGTATTGACTCCGCTACTCCAGCCTCTACTAGGCTGGCACGCCCCCCTGCTATTATCTGCTCTCTTACTTGGCACACAATTTCTGCTTACCGCTCCCCGTTACGTAACCATGTATTGGCGTTGTCGCTGTTTTGCAGGTTGTTAGTGGCATGTTTTCCCCTTTAAGTACTCCATTTTTTGTGTGTTCATTTATGTGGTGTATGGTATAACGGTGCGTATTTGTAGGGTTGTGTTCGCTGACTGGGTATGTGGCTTACAGGAGTTTACGCAAAACATGTGTTTGCAAATTTTTTTTTTTTTTTTTTTTTTGAACTGAGTGTTGATGACTACTAACAAAGCGATCGGAATAAATACCGGGGGGATTAAATGTGAATGCAAGCATATATGCAGCATGTACACATATGTGTAAATAATATTACGGGGAGCATTGCACTTTCTGTCGAAGTTGTTTTAGTTCTAATAAATGTTGTTGTAAACCTATGGAACCAGAACATACCTGTAATCACTAACATTTTATACAGCTCACAAACTAGAGCCTTGTGTTCTTTCATCTCGGTGTATGATCTACAGTCTGTCAAGTAAGAGCGTGGTCGACTTTACCGACAGTTAATGAAAGATTTCGTTCTAATTCCTTCGTGAGCCGATAGAGGGAAGCTTTGTCTTTGATGCATTGTCAACAAAGGTTCAGTTGTCGTTGATCTTTTGAAATAGAATCACGTTAAACGCCATGAGTGCTAAGTACGCGTGGCGCTACGAAGCTGTGTTCCTTTGCATCCACCCACAAGATGAAAATGCATCTGTTTTCGCGGAATCCTGCCTTAACACTGCGGCAAGGACAAGCAAAATTAATGGCAAAAGGTTTATATATATCCTACGAAACTATCTGAACCCTTCTTCATACTTATGATCTGAAATGGCGCAACACAATGAAGAAGCCTCTGTTGACTGAAAAACTTGTGACATATCGACTCGCTTGTTCGCATGAGAATATTGATAGAGATTTTGAAAATGTAATTTTTTCTGATGAAAGTTGTATATGGGCACGTTCTGTCCTCACGCGAGTCTGGAATAACGGTGCATCTTTGGGGCTGCTTCTCAAAGCAGGGATTCGGCACTTTGTACCTCTTTGCTGACAATCCAAAGGCCGAGAAAATGATAAAAATCTACAAAAAGGCTTTACTGCTATCAACCAAACGATGGTTCATCAGAAAAAATGAAGATTGGATTCTGCAAGAGGACAACGATCCTAAACATCGCAGCAAGCTCTGTACTCAGTGGAAAACTAAATCTGGCATCGTTACATTGGATTGGCCGTCGCAGTCGCCCGATGCAAACACTATTGAAAATGTGTGGGCATATATTAAACAGAAGCTTCGTGGAAGACGTACGTACACTTTGAAACATTTGTTTTACGAAATTCGTCGGATCTGGCGATCCCTGCCCCTAGAATACGCCGTCAAATTAATAGAAATCACACCTCGGAGATGCCAGGCAATTATCGACGCCGGTGGTGACTGGACATATTATTGACCAAATTGCATCACGCATGGCTCCCTCCACTCCAGTTATAATGTATAGAATGAAGCTATAAAGCGAAAGCCGACGATAAGTCCGTCTCATCGATTCTTCGGGCGAAAATTACAGAAGATTTCCAAAGGCCTTCATACCTCAACCAAACTGTCAATTTGTGTGAATGTAATGGTTGTTCACGAATAATTAATGGATTTTCTTCGCACCAAAGTTTCGTTTATTTACCGCACCATTCAGATGAAAGTGAACCTCATCGGAGAAGATGATTTTCTTAAAATAATTGCGAAGGAAGAGCGATTATTTTGATTAGGTTAGGTTATACTGTCCGGCTATCACGTCATTCGTTGTCATACTAGTTCTTAGTACAGCCTGATTGAGGTTCAGTATTATTTGAGGTAAAGAATTCGTCACACCGGACGTCAACGGTTTCGGCGAACTCTAACAACCACTTTATGTCTACATCCTCCAATCATTTGAACTCCGAAGCCCCTAGATACTTGAGTCGAGCTCGGTATAGTGCTGGATAATGGCATGAAAGGTGCTCCAGCGTCTCTCTCTTTTGACTTTTCTGCACTTTCTGCACCTTCTTCATATATCGTTATCACTTACGCCCATCCGACTCGCATTTGATGTCAATAGCTTGTGACCTGTCAAGACGTCAACAGTCGTGCGGCAGTCTTTTCAAGACCGTGTGAGTAAGAGGCAAGCGAGTTTTTCTAAGGGTCTCTGCAGAGGATCTTGGCGTGCTTGGTTTGTACTTAAGACATTCCATCTAGCCCTGGCGACCTGTCCGCCCTTAAATTTCGTTGTTTATCGTTTTTAGTAACCCGTCTTTTCTATACTTGTTAGGTAGCCAGACGGATGTTATTTTTTGGCAATCTCATCAGCTGCTTCGTTTCCCAGAACTCCTTTGTGACGTGGAACCCAGTATATATGTGTAGCACTTGCCGGCACATCTTCGGCTTCCCTGCTTCTAAGGACATTCTCTGACGTAATGCCATGCCTTAATTGCTGCGTGCTTAACCTTGAAGGGTTGCTTGAGATCCAACTCCGAGCAATAGATTCCGGCTCCCACTCTATTGGCCATTTTGGATCCATCTGTGTAATTGTTGTAAGTTCTGCTTGTATGTTGTAGACTTCTGCTCCATCCATTTTCCGTTAGTGCTACTTAGAACCTTCTCTCTCAAATAAAGCGTATGAGTAATGGTCTAATTTGTCCACCAGCTATTGAGCTACGCCTTGTAGAGAACTCGCCTATTGGCGCCAATTTTACAGCTGATTTTGATTTTTCCGCAGAGCTATCTACTGTAATGTCGGTTGGTGGTAGATTGAGTAACCTTTCTATAGCCGCCGTTGGAGTGGTTTTTAGCGCTCCATCGCACCAGAGCACCATAAAGTAAGATTTACTTGACTATCACTGTGTAGTACTGAGGCTTAAGGCCAGGTGATAGACCCCTCAAGTAGACCCTAGCATTTTCTTATATGCGTATCGGGGCACCGCTGGCCTTTTTCACACACATTGAGTTTGCACATCAACTTGCTGTCCAAAAATACTCCCAGGTACTTGGTATACTCCTTAGTTGTCAATTCAACGCCACTGAGTCTCGGGAGTTTCCATGGCGGGATTTTGTTCCCCCTTGTAAAGAGTACCATATCCGTCTTATCAGCACTTACCTCTAGGCTGGCCGATATCGACACTTAGAAATCATATCATATATTGTGTAAAACGTTCTGCGTATACTTCTGAATGTTACAAACTGTCTTACGAAGGGGAAGAAGAAGACGAATCTGCTGAAGCAAAAAAAAAGAAAAGGCTTCGGATTATTTTAAATAAAAGCTTCGCTACATTCATCACCTTCTTTTCTTTAGAAAGTCAGTTTGCACGGCTTAAATTCGAAAACCATCATTAAACTTCCCCAAAAGCATACATTTAGGCAGTGTGCTAATACGCCTGAATATATGCTAAGCCTTAATGCGCGCCACACAGCTGCAGCATTTTCCAATGGCCACGTAATGAGCAAAGTTGTCAATGTCGATGAAATACCATAGTTGTTGTTGTTGTTGTTTTCATTGTCGTTGTCACGAAGTGTATACGCCTTAATGTATACAACAAAGCTGACTGCCTTACTTTGCAAGTGCAACGTTGCGAAGATGCATAACCCCAAAAGTAATTTTCCTTAACAGCAACTTAGACTTATCGGAAACTCTGGCAAAGAAAATGCGCGAAAATAATCAACAAAGTGCAAGCGTGTGAAAAGTGTTGAAAAGCAGAGAAGACAGTAAAACATGCAACACCATGCACACACACATATATACATACATATTTGTGTGTGTGTGTGTGTGTGCTTAAGTCTTTCAGGCGTTGATACCCGTTCAAGCAGTTTGCTGAACTTTTCGCAGCCATTGGCATTGCCACCTACACAAGCATAGCAACGCAGCAAGAAAGAAGATTTGTAGCGCAGCAAAGCAGGCGCATATTTCTCTCTTCTTTGGCTTTTTCGAGTTCAACTAGTATTTCATCAAGTCTCGCACATTTTATTTATATATTTTTTTTTTTTATTTCCGAAATTTTCACTTTTTCTCCGCTTTCAGGCGCTTTCGCTTAGCTTCTGTTGGCGTTGGCAGGAAATTGGAAACGATACCCTTACAAGTGATTGTGCATAGTTTGTGGAAAGTGCGAAAAAGCAATTGACAAGGCTAACAACAACAACAACACAAACTATGTGGAGTATTATTTTACTAAGCAATAAAAACAAGCAAATCTCGAATAACTTGCACAAAAAATGGCAAGCCATCGAAAAGTTGCCAAATAAAAACGCTTACAATGGTCTGATGAGTTGGGCGCTGGGAAGAAAGTCTGCGTTTTTCTTTTTATTGTAATACTTATTCCCGCAGCAGGGCATATTAAGTTTGACACGCAGTTTGTTGCACCTAGAAGGAAAGATCGGAAACCCTGTAAAATATATGTTTGTATGCTTAAAAGAACAGCTTTACGAGTTGATTTAACCATGTCCGTCTTCTCGTCTGTGTATACGCCAACTGATCCTTTAGTTTCTGAAAAACTGCTCTGAAATTTGGACGCGAACTTTTGTCTCCATGATCATTTATCGGAATCGCCGATATCAGATCACTATAGGATATAGCTGCCATACAAGCTGATCGATAGAACTCAAGTCCTTGTATGAAAGAATTTTTATTTGGCAGGATGTCTTGACTGAATTCGACATAGATTATTATGTTTTTGTTGTTGTTGTCATAGTGCTCTATCATATTTCTCAGATCAGATCACTTATGTGCTATAGAGATCCTGCCATATAAACTGGCCGATCAAAATCAAAAAATAGACTTTCTCATACCCTTGTATTATATAAAAAAGATGTACCTGTGAAGGGTATTCTAGCTAGAAGTTAACGTTTTTTCTTTTCTTAGCCACCTTTGGTCAATAATCAAAACAATAACGGCAGGTATCTTACTATTTACTTTTTAAATTAGACAACCTCCTCAAAGGCTCTTGTATAAATAACTCTTAGCTGACCTTTACCTTTACATGATGCTAAGATCCACGGATAAAACCACAGCGGTTCAAAATTGCTTATAATGACTCCGTTGGCTTCGGTATATTGCTGAACGTCTGACAAACGAAGCCAGCAAACTCATGAAATAAACAAGTTCAAGTCAAAAATAGCAGCGTAAAGACGCTCTCTAAATTAAAGTCAATTTGAAATGATTTGCGACAACTTAAGTTCTCTCTCTCACAGTGTTGAATGGGAGAGCCCGGTCGATTGAAGCTTTTAGCTTAACCTTTAGCTTTACTGATATTTCATTCGGTGGTCTCTAACCAACACTTTGTAGTGCTTGCAGTGCTCCCTGAAACATCTTAAAATATACTGAACTCAACGAAACGTTCAAGAAAATCTTATTTTCGATATAGTTTCTTTAAAGAAACGATTGATAGATAATAGCTCGAAAAAAAGAAGAAACACACGTAACTATGAACTCAAATCATGTATGAAGACACTCTGTAAGTCGTCAACCTGCAAACCAGTTCAAAGCCTTGGTCGTCATAAATTACAAATGTTTCTTCTTACTCTCGAGAACCTCAAACAAAAGTCACCGGCCTGCCTTAGTCAAACACATTTTTTTTTTTTTTTTCATTCTTCTCAGCGAGTTTCTTTTGAGGTCTAAAAGCAGAAAATAGCCGCTATTTTAGGATCTGGAGAATACGGTGCATCACGGATTTATGTCATCGTATTCACTGAACTGGGAGTCTCTCCTCCGAGACAAAACAAGCGCACAACCCTGGGGAGGTATGATTCGCCTTCTCACTTTTGCTCGCCTTCAAACGGATATTTTTTGTATACTGAGGATACTTGGTCTAAGTCTAGAAAGTCGTGAGCTGCTTGAAACATATATAAAAGAAACGTTTCTAGCCACTCCCAAGTGAATGACGCTCAGAGAACTTTCCTCACCTGCGTGAACATCTATACGTGGCTCCATGTTCCATAATTCGAGCTGCAGAGCTTAATCGAGCAGGTCAATCTTCTATAATTTATAATCTTCTATAGCTGCTAGCCGATGATATTGACATCATTGGCCTCAACAACCACCTTCTGTTTACTCCGGACTGGATGGGTCTGGTAGTGAACGAGGACAAGACGAAATATATGGCGACTTGGCTCCCACATCACTGTTGACAGTCATAACTTCGAAGTCGTAGATAATTTGGTCTATCTTGGAATCAGTATTTACACCAACACCTACAATGTCAGCCTCGAAATCCAAGGCAAAATAAATCTTGCCAACAGGTGCTACTTTGGACTGTGTAGGCAATTGAAAAGTAAATTCCTCTCGCGACGAACAAAAACCAAACTCTATAAGTCACGCATTACCGACTGTTGCGTTTTTTCACACTTTGGAACGGGCTCATCGCGTGCAGTCTACGCGCATGACTTTCGATTGAACTTTGGAGTAAAATTGTGGAACCATGTTTCATCCAATGTCACATACCGACTCAAAAATTCGGGTGTATTGTATCGGTCGCTTGAGTATCTCCTCACATCTCCACACACAGCTCCGAACCATCAACTGGTCGTTATTTTTGGTCAAAAATGTACTCACACGGTATCTACTTCACACAGAACTTTCTCATATCCAAGTATTCGTGAATCACTTTACGGTCACCCAATATTTTTTTGTGGACTTTATTGCTGGCTTCGTCGGTAACAACCTCTTTTGGACATCCAATGCTTTCACTGTCTTTGGTGCTCATACCACCACGTCTGAACTAAGCATACCTTTCCTTTAAGCCGCAAAACAATTATTGATTTATGTCAGAGCCTTGTAAAGGGTATATGGTAGAAAGTTAAAGAAATACATACCTCATATTTTTTTCGGCAAAAGTATGCATAAAAGTAGTGAATTTTTGAAAAAGTAAATAGAAGGAAATAAAAAGAGAGAAAAGTAATTTTTTGCACGCCACCACAATGCGACACTTTTAGCACGCAGGCACTTTCTACTGACCACTCCTCGCTGCGGTATTCTTGACTTACACAAATCTGCTTAAAATTGTTTTGAAATGAAGCCACTTTTCGTCGCCGCTTCACTTGCATTGCATTTTTCAAGTTTCTACATTTTCGAGAGCCAAAGATGCAGAAGCAGAATAACTGTTTATTTTCTGCTACACCCTTTTCGCCGGCGTGCCATCAAGCAGCTGCAGCAGACTCGATGCTATTTTACTTGTAACTCTCCTGCCGCTGTGCTTTTCATACCACGCTTAAGCTGATTCCGTTTTATTTATTGGAAAATTTCTTATGAAAGCTGCTTTTCAAAGATTCCACTGCACTGCTGGCGTGGCATGGCGCGCTACACATTTTTCTACATCATTGACGTTGACAAATTGTAATGCAACTAAGTAGACAAACAGCAGTCAGTGTGGCTGGTAAATGTAAGGCTGGTAATGTGAGGCAGCCACAAAGTATGCTACAAAAGTTTGCCGCTGTAGCAGTCTTCATGTGAAGCAGCAAGCGAAAATTCACTCCCACTCTTCAAACTCTTACCTGCTTCACATCCACCCAAATACTCAATCAACTGAAGACCTCTTCTTTGAAGCCTGCAAACAGCATTGAGTTGCTTTCCAACATTTGTTTCTTTTCATTGCATTTCCACTGCGCATCGAAAAAAATTTGCAGAACACCTTCTCACTCACTCACTATTCTCTCACTCACTCCTCTGCACGAAGCACATTTAAACAACAAACTACAACACTCTACCGTATAATTCCTTCGAAATACCTCAACTTATGTTCATTGCATAGCATACTTTGCGGCTTACTTTTGTGCCCGCCTCATACCTGCCGGTGTGGTTGCCAGCTTATTGCGCATTAAATTGAAAAGCATGTTATTTTTACTCATTCATATGAGCAAAAAGGTTATTTTCTATTTTCAAATTGAATTCTCTACTTTCATACTCGACTTAACTGCTGTGCACACACACATTTCGTTGAACCGGTGCTTAACGCCTGCAAGTATGCAATTGCGGTATTGCTTCTGCGCTATTATTGAAAGTAGTTGGCAACATGGTTGGCAATCCTTAGCAAAGATGGTATGCGTGTATTTGCATAAGTACTACCTTCACCATAAAGATTAGAAGACTCAGGGGTTTTTATAGTTCGAATACTTGAGCTTTGAAGAAAATCGAAAGCGAGTGTCGAATAAGTAAAAAATATAACTACAAACATTGAGTTAAGTTATGTTCTTATAATTATTATTCGAGAATTCGGACAATCGTGGTATCAAGTCTCAAAACAGTGTGTGATTAAAATATTTAAAAGGTTTTATTTCTTGATCCAAGAATAAAGTTAAGCCATTGATTGTATGTATATCTGATTTCTTTGTCCAACCAAAGTTTTAGAACCTTTAAAGGCCGTCCTCTAAAATCACCGTTATATCAGCTTTCCTGATTTGAGTAAACCTATATCTGTTAAACCGTTGTTCATTAATTCATATAGCTTTACTTAAACGTTTGTTCAACTTTCTGTTGGTTTCTACTTTCCAAAATAGCAAAGGAGAACCCGAGGTTCGTATAGAAGAATGAGGTCTAGACATGAACTTCGATAGTAAGCTAGTTTATTTTCGGGTTTTAATCGCACATTGTTTCAAACTTAACCAATGTTCTATAGGAGATCCGACAACAAACAATCCATAAGAAGCAAAACCTTGTAAAACATGTCTTTGTACTTGTCCTCTTGGAACAGATACAGAGTCTTACGAGCGCAAAGAAAATTTGAGATTATTTTCGAGGTCCGGCCTAACATATACAAGTTAGAAATGATGCCTTACTTACGAGGAGTGATTTTAGCCATTGGAAGAATGGTAACCTACTCGACATTGTTAAAGAAGTCGGTCTAAACTGGCAATGCGACCGAGAAAAGAAGGTCTATAAGTAATTCAACACAACGCCTACATTTCCCAGTAGAGAAGAATGAATCATTGATTCTGTGACCGATAGTTGCAACGGCGAAATCTAACTTTTCACCGACCGATCAAAGGGCGAAGAAATATGAACAGGAGCGGGCTTATGCTGTAGAAATCCAATACGCAAAAAGTAGCTTCATACTAAATCACCACAATCAGACTTTCAGGCCGAAATTATTATAATAGAAGGTGCCAAGTGGACTTCTGCTCTAACCTGAAAATCCATAAACCTTTAAGTGGCCAGAAAAGCGGCAACTGAGGCTATCCATAGAACCAATATTAAGTCTTTTATAAAAGCAGCAAGTAACTCGACTCTTAGTTGCTAATAAGTTAATGTCATTTAGACCCAGTCATACAGAAGTATAAAGCAATGAAAAGGCAGACTGAGCAGCTGGAAATATAATTCCCCTAAGCTGCCTCAGACCATTCAGCTCGTTCAAGGGTGTTTGAAGCTATGGACTCAGGCCTTGAAACTCTTGCAACATAAAAAGTTACATTGGGGCTGTCTTGATGGCGGACATACCAGAAAGTTTCTATTTCTAGGCAAAAACGAACTTTGTAGAGTACATCAGAGAGCACCTACCCGTAAGATCCCATCTTTAAGAAGTTGCAAAAGAGAATTCAGCATGCATAGAGCACGTTGAGATGCTGGAACATTACCTTTACGAATGCCCAATCTTCAGCCGGATGAGACGGGAGACTTTTCACAGCTTCCCATGCGCCAACCTAAGAGACATTGGGCAGATGGTGCGAAAAATAACTTTTTTAACTTAATTAAATTATTTTTTTGCATAATGATTGCCTATGTAAGGTCGCCTGCAATTTGGTTCAAGCATCCAACTAAAACTTGTTATAATTTTGTATAAGGAATAATTAGTAAAATATAGTCGATTCTCCTTAAGTACCACAACATTTTATGCATAGATTTTCATCTTCTTTACTGGCTCTTATAGAAGATTGCACCAGCTCGATTCAGCACTGCAGCTCGAATTATTTTCTTCAGCAGTAGATTCAAAACGTCTAATGATAGGGAGTTGCTTTGTCTAAAACCTTGCCGGTTCTAACGGAGCTTTTGGTATTGCTCAACGTCAGTAGAGCGCCATTCACGTGGGAGTGGCCAGAAACGATTATTTTACATATGACTCGAGTAGCTTCCGGTCTTAGGCCAAGTAACCTATGGGTAGCCAAAGAACATTTGGAACTCGCCACGTCAAAAACGCCACCAATGAAAATAAACAACAGCCTCAGATGAAAGACCACCCTTTTGATGATGACCCTGGCAAATGCATAGAATTTAATGCTTTGAAGTTATTTTCTGGGTACTTAAGTCAATACAAATTTTAAAGAATTTTAGTTGGCAACCATACCAAAAAAAAGGCTTACTGCTAAAATTGCAACCCTAATGAAACTGATTTACTAAACGTTCCAATTTTAATTATGACCCACACAAAGGCATACCTTGAACAGCTGGAACTCGTCTGAGAGCCATAACTCATGCACTGATTACACATACTTAGGGCAGACGTCACGTCTACAGCTCTTACGCTTGTCTACTGAAGCGCAGAGACTCTACCAATGTCCACTCATTGTCCACACTTTCTATTACAATAGGCTTTGTAGAGTCCATAGCACACATTCAAAGACACATGCATTTCATTCTAATGGAACGCCTTTAAGCTGCAAAGTCTTCTGCTCAGCCGCACACACATAAATATACATTTCACAAATGTTCGCAAGAATTAGTCTAATATCGTACACACAGCAGGTCCAGCAGTCTACAGCATAGTCCAGCCGCTGGCAATGAGGCGCTTAAAATTTACACTCAAACACACACATACAATCGCCGAAGCCAGTGGAAGGCATTTTATTTGCCTATTCGTCCTTCTGTTGGCACTCTGCATATGCGTATGACAGGTTGCAGGTATCACATGCATACATACATATGTATGTACATACGTTCGGCGCCAAAAGAATATCACCTTTTTACATCTAGCAGCCTTGTTGTTGGAAATATTGCTCTGGTTGTTGTTTTCAAATTCAGCCATGCCTTCATACTTAATGTCTGGCTGGCTGTGTGTCTCTCTGTCTGCTCACTTTCCAGCTGCGCTTCAGCTTTGAATGTTTGGACGGCAGTTGTAGTGACCATGAAATGCGCAAGCTAACAACAATAATCCTCATGTTGTACAGCCCACAAAGCAACAACAAGCAGCGCAACAAACACGCAAATGACATAAACACTTCTTAAATGCTGTTTATGCACAATTATCGCCTCTTTTTTGCTAATCTTTCTGCTTCTTTTTCGCTTTGCATTTAATCTGAACACAAATTCTCCGGTGTTTTCACTCGATTCACAGCTATTTCCTACTTTGTTTTTAGGTTATGTAACTTTGTAGTAAACATATTTTCACTTCGGCGGTATTTTTATTTCAAATTCTTCGACAGGTGTCACCCCACTGCCCTGACATATCTACAAGTAAACCTTATTCTTCCTTACTGGCGTAGACAACGCTTACGCGGTGGCGTCAATTGGAGATTCCAAGCGAAATCAGGTCCTTCTCCACCTGGTCTTTCCAAAGGAGCGGATATCTTCATCTTCCTCTGCTTCCCCCGGCGAGTACTACATAGAATATTCCAGAGCTCGAGTGTTTTCGTCCATTCGGACAACATGACCCAGCCATCGTGGCCGATGTCCTTTAAATCGCTGAACTATGTCAATGTCGTCATATATCTCTAGAGCTCATCGTTCCATCGCATGCGGCATTCGCCGTGGCCAATGGGTAAAGGGCCATAAATCTTCCACAGACGATGTCTCTCGAAAACTCGCAACGCCGATTTATCAGATATTGTCGTTGTCTATGCCTCAGCACCATATAGCAGGACGAAATTATCTACGACTTCGAAGTTATCATCAGTGACATGGATGCCTAGTTGCGAGTGCGGCGACTATTTGTTTGATGGCAGGTCATATTTCGTCTTGCCCACGTTCACTACCAGTCTCATTTGCTCTGCTTCCTTATCAAATTAGAAGAAAGCAGAACCAACGGCTTGTTGAGGCCAATGATGTCAATATCATCGGCGTATGCCAGAAGTTTTACACTCTAATAGAAGATTATATTTTCTCTATTCAGATCTGCATTTCGAATTGTTTTCTCCCAGATTGAATTGAAGAGCTCGCACGATAGGGAATCGTCTTGTCTGAAACCTTGTTTGGTATCAAACGGCTCAAAGAGGTCCTTCCAAATTCCGAAGGAGTTTTTGGTATTGCTGCACTTCACTATTCAGACATAGCAGCATAAAAACAGTTCCTTTTCGCGATGTTTAGGAGATTTATCTCAGGGTAGTTGGGGCAGATTTTGTGATCTTTCTTTTTGCGAGCACTAACCATGTCGGTCGGCTTGTCAAGCTCTTCGTACTCACGCATTTCAGCTCCTCTATGGTTTTGTCCGCAAATGCGTCTCGTTTCTCTTTTCAGCTATCGGTGTCTATCCCATCCCGCCCGTGATGTGTTCGATTATAACGTTACGAAGTAGGCAGTCTATTTTCTCTCCGCTGCGATACGCCAGTCCTCATCTTCCCAGCTGTTCTTTTGCTTTTTCTGAAAACCAATAGTTTTGTTTGCAGCTATACGGAGATTGAAATGTTGTCCCACAGTTCCTTTATACCGAGTTGCTGATGAGTGCTCTCAGAGAGCAAAAGTGCAAGTCGAATAAAAAATCGTTCGGCTAGCTGTTATGATTGCAGCTTCTCGATGTCGAACTTTCCTTATGTTTGTTGACGTGCGTATTTGCTGCACAGAGGCGGGTGCGTATATCGGGTGCAACAAGATAGTGATCCGCGTCGATGTAAGGACCTCGGAGCGTACGCAAGTTTAAAAGACTGCAGACGTGTCTTCCGTCTGTCATAACATGATCGATCTGATTAGTAAGTTTCGATCCGGGGACTGCTAGGTAGCTTGGTAAATTTTTCCATGCTGGAATCTAGTCAACCTCAACCCATTTGAGAATGTTTCCTCATCGTGGAGGGGTCAGTTCGCATAGATACACTGTAAGGGCTCATAGAAGCCATCTTTTGTTACATCGTCCTTCTCTTCCATAGAAGCGTGGCCACAAATCAACGATATGTTGAAGAACTTCGCTTTGATATGGATTGTGGCTAGACGTTCATCCACCGGGGTGAATGCCAGGACTCGGCAACGGAACTCCTCATCCCATCAACAAGCTAAGCAGCGCATTTTCCCATTTAAGGGACCGGAAATTCCATGTGCATGCCCTTAAATCGTTACCCTTAATGCGTTTGCAGTGGTCGTCATCAAAAGGGGGCTCCTCTTCCGAGGTTGTTTAATGCTTTTCATTGGGGTCGTTTTTTATGTGGCCATGCGCCCAACCCTGTGGAGAGACGGTTCGCCTTCTCGCTTTAACTGGCCTTCAAAAGGATGAATGGCGAGCAGAGGACTTTCAGCACTTGCGTGAACTTTTACAGATGACTCTAACCTCATGAATTGCTACTCATGATTCCATCCTCCACTCCTTACTTTACATACCTGAATAAAATATATATATGTATATAATATATTTTGATAAAATGTCCTTTTCGTCTCGACTTTCGAACATTAGGATATTCAGGGTAATGTACATAAATATAACAGATGTATGCCTAGAAATATAACTAAAAAAAAATAAAAGAAAACCAAGACGACTTTGGGCCACACCCACATATGCACTAATAATCCCCTTAAGCAATAATAACAAACTAATAAATAAATACGAAAACTTTCAGGGGATTTTCATTGAGTTCAAAGCCACTGAAATGCTCGACAGCGGAATTTTGTGGCAGCGAAAATTATGAGCTCACTTTAAATGCAATAACCCGAGCGGATACGAGTGGTACGTGGTGTGTCAGCTGCCCGACAATAAGCGAGGCTGCAGTAGTGCGACGAAGGCAACGAGCGAACGACGACACTTGCGGTTGACACACACACACACATATATATGCAGGAGATAGTGAGCGCATCACGTATGGCATGACATTAGGCAACGGCTGTCACAAGCTAAATAAGCGTCAGCGAATGCTGCACCGTGGAATGAAACCGTTAGCTAACCCTAGATTTGAGATAAACATACATGAGTGCGTATGTGTGGGTGTGGCGCGCAGAGTCAACAAACCTTTTTGATAATTCAATCATCATTCAAATGGCAAATACCACAGCACCAAAACTGCACACACACATACACCAACACATGCTGACAAGTAACCTTAGTAATATTAGTGTAAAGTTTGGGTCTTCACCCACACACACATCATAACTTCATACAAGTGCCTGTGTGTGTTTAGCAGCCATGCATGTGCTCGCATGATTTTTAACACGAATGCTAGCATACTTCACGGCGCCGTGCCCTACGTGTCGAGATTTACAAAACACAAGCAAAATCTCAAACAACTGCGCGCCAGTGTTGTAAGCAGCAGCGACAGCATTAGGGGTTGTCAAACTATTTTTGATGTTATTATTGTTGTGGTTGTTGTGGTATTTTGCTATTTGTTAGTATTGCTGCTGCTGCTGCTTAGTTTTAGTTTTAGTTATGCCAGCCAGGCAGCCATCGAGTCAGTCAGCCAGCCTGATAGCGTCTGTGTGGCAATATTTGTGGCAAGCTTCGTGAAGTGCATTTCAAATTGGGCCACCACAGCATGCGTGCTCTCTTCAAACGCTAGCCCTCGTCCTTGTGTACTTCACCCTAGCCAAAGTGCAAATGTTACTCGCAAATTATGCAACAATAATCTGCTTGTGTTGTGTTCCGAGATACGAGGGGTTATGGGTTTTGCCTATGTGTTGGCAACTGAAAGTAGTTTACCATGAAATTACAATTTGAAAATCTTCGGGTATGTTGGTGTTGTTTTTGTTCTTATTAGTAAGCCTTTCTCACCGGTTTGTTTTTACTTTAAAGAAGATGTGACACTTTGGTGCTGGGGTTATCTTGTAGGGAACATATTATTTCTAGCCACAATCAAAGAAATGTCACCTTTATTAGAAACGTTAATAGCCCTGACCCTAACTAAACCCTATCGATTACTCAATCAAGACAAAAAGCTAATTTCGCTGGCCCCAAAGCTATAATATGAACAATTTGTTTAATGATTATAACAATGCCTGGTGCAATAGTAGGTATAGTGTAGTCTGTCAACACCTTTAAGTGGCACATTGTAAAACCACCGGGATTGAAATCCCCTCACTCTATCATGTCCGCTCTAAACCAGCCTGTGCTCCTGGAAAAGATCATCAATACAAAAATTTTTATCTGTGCAACCTACGAAATGCTACCAAGAAAACATCGATTGTTTTTCTACACTCTTCTGCTTCTACCCCATGACAACTTATACAGTTTTTATGTCATACCTTTTTAATTTAAAAAATCAGCATTTGCGGCCCATGTTCCATTCATGCTACCTTTGTATGACTGCTGAATGAGTCAGGAATTTTCTCCACAAAAGATTTACTATATGTGACCTGGTCTACGGAAAGAGGGCTTAGGTGTCAAAAAATCAATTTTTTATATTTTTTTATTTTTTTTCAATTTTTATTTTATTTTATTTTTTTTTTTTTTTATATTTTATTTTTTTTTATTTTTTTTTTTTTTATTTTTTTTTATTTTTTTTTGGACACCTAAGCCCCTTTTTCGTAGACCAGGTCACATATTATTTTCTTATAAATATATATGACGGGTGAGCCAAGTAGAAGTAGTATTTCAATTTTTCTGTTTGGCGTTTCATCATGGAAAGACTTACGCCTGATCAAAGTTCAACTGTATTACGAAAATTCTCGTTCTATAAAAAATGTATTTCGCGCACTTCGCCCAACTTATGGTCAACATAATCGGTCTACTGAGCGTACTATTCGCATCACCATCACTCATCTTTGTGGATTCGACCGAATAGACCACATCCAGCACGCAGTAAAGAAAAATAGCAGCCATAGCTGAGAGTACACACAAAGACCTTGGGGAGTCGGCGCCGTTTCGCAGCAACTCGGACTGATGTAAGTAACGACTTGACGCATTTTACGTCAAGATTTTTTTTCCGTGAGGATATGTAAAGTCAATAGCGAACAATACCGCTTCAATTCAGGTCTTGGGGAAAAAATCACGCGTGTTATTTGGCAGTTACCAGCCAAAAATGCTCGAACAAGTCATTGAAATATGGACTCACGGATGAAGCAGCTAAGACGTAGCCGCAACCAACATTTTAAAGAGATAACCTTCAAAAAATAACTACCAAAAAATGTTCTTTCGAATGAAAATAAACACAACCTAATAAATTTAAAGTATCTGTGCCTTTTCTTTAAAAAGCTAGGATACCTCGAAATGGATCATCCTTTTTGTACAAGTAGCCTTGTAGAGTAGTGACTACTCCGACAAGTTCATCTGCTTCACAGTTACCAGGTATATCACGATGGCTTGGAAGCTATTACAGGTTTATCGTGAATTAGGAAAATAAATCCACTAAGAGATCAGACCAGGTTCCACTTAAAACTGCTTATCGGCCAATATATATTGCTTTCTGTCACTATGTATATACTTATACCTACAGAAATGGAACATATCTTTACTTTCTTGTCTTGTGTTTACTCAATCGTGTGGTTTTCAGAGCTGCTCGGGAAGTGATTAGGTATAAGGACACTTCACTGGACATTGGGCTATTATTTCCCAAAGTTTAGATACTTTTACCGCAGTCTCGATATCATTGCATTAAAAAATTTATTTATTTTTTCTTTTCTTATCTGTTTTGTTTTTGGTATGACCTTAGAATGTTGTAATACATATCTCCATATTCCTCATCTTTCATAAGTACTTTAAATTGCTTACTGTAATACTTCTGTAATTTTTTAAAGTCAGATTGAACCACTTTGAAATGCTTATATGACAATTTACTAAGAGGTTAATGTTAACCAAATTCCCATTTTCTTTGTGAGAACCGACAGTTCCAATTTTCAATAAAAATTTTCAATAAAAAGTCAAAAATTTGGCTCAATTAGTACAAGATTAGGAGTCTAATATTACTTTTCAGTTTTCAAGGTACGGCAGATTATTATCGGCTTCTAGATGCATTTTCTGAAAAGACTCTTCAACGACTTATTTATATGCAATCCGAAGTCAAGCCTTTTAGACACCTCACCAGCTGCAATAATATTAAATCTACCAAGCATAATTCAATAGACATAATATACCAACTCAAGCGAATGTTTTCCAAAACCAACAAGTAATGTAGTTATTATGCCCTTTATGTGCCTGTGAAAATTAACTCAATAAATAATTGTTTAAACTTGATAATAAACCCAATGGACGAATGTGATAATCACTTGTAAATTTTATAATTAATTTTCTAAGCTGCCATTGTGACAATGGAATAACTCTAATAAATGTCTCTGCAAATGACCACAGAAATACCAAATTTAATGCCACAAAACTTCAACCGCAAATGAAGAGGAAAATGTTTCAGATTATCCGCAAATAATGCGAAATGAGAAAGGGATAACGAAGAAGCAGGAGGAGGACAAAGCAGGTCAATGGAGTTATGCTAAAGCTTAGGAATTGTAAGCTGAAACACAAAAGCATAAACGAGAAGAAGAAAAGCAAAAATGTTCGGAGTAATTGAGGGAAGCATTAAAGCAGATTAGTAAAGGAAATGAAGAAATGAGAGAAATTCCGAAGGGGTGACAATGGAAGTGTGAGTCAATGAGAAAAATTATGAAAAGTTGCAAGTGTAGCTTTTACATGCTCTATTCATTTACTATATATATTATTCTTAATGGAAAACGAAAACAATTTGCCAAAATTTGTCAGCAGCTAATAAATAAATACAACAACAAACATGTAGAGAATAGAAAAGTTGGAGCAATGCTCAGGATATAGAAGATATTTCAGGGTTAAACTATTGAAATTACTTTTGGTGAGAGAAAAATGAAATGGCATGAAGTTCCTTTATAATATTACAACAAAATTTGCGATATAAATCCTTTATTTCATTTATGCAAACTTTGGAACTTTATTTGGAGTAAAGCAACAGTTTCTCAGATTATTTGTGTGTTATTGTGCTACTTCGCTTGGGCTTTATGGGCTTATTGTAAAGTTCCTTGAAGATCTGATATTTTCGAGCCAAATTTTGTTCGGCGATGAGGCTCACATCTGAAAAGATTCAAAAGCTGTCATTTCAACCAGAAAAAACAACGGGTTCTTAAAAACTGATGCCGGTGAGAACGAAGCCGTCAATGGTGACCGTTAGCGCGCAATGATAACCGACTATTTGATGCCTGAAATTATAGCTCGTGATCTCGGCGACATTTGGTTTCAACAAAACGGCGCCAATTCCAACATATCGCACCAATCAATGTATTGGATGGAAAGAGAACACTTCGAAGAACAGTTAATTTCAAGTTTTGGACCGGTCGACTGCCCACCAAGATCGTGTAATATTACATCGTTGTACTTTTCTCTAGAGTTATATGTAAAATTTAAAGTCTATGCCGAAACTCCTGCTTCGATTCAGGCCTTGTAGCAAAATATCGCGCATGTCATTCGCCAGTTATCAGTCGAAAAGCTCGAACAAGTCATCGAAACTTGGAGTCAAAGGATGGACTGTCTGTAACGTAGCCGCGGTCAACATTTGAAAGAAATCTTCAAAAAATCTTTCTTTCGAATGATAATAAATATTTCCCATTAAACTTGAAGTTTTTGTGTTTTTTCTTTAAAAAATGTAGATGACCTTGAAATGAATCACCCTTTACTATAGTTTAATGCCAAAAATATATGACATTGATTCACGAGTTACCCAAATTCTCATATAGTACTACGCATAATTATTTTTGATACTCTAACAAACTTTATGCTAAATATGGGTCAGTGTATGAGTTATATGTTACTTTTCATTGGGGGTGTTTTCTTACGTGGCGGGTCCCAAACCCAGCACACAACCCTATGCAGGGGATGTTTCGGCCTCTCACATTACATATATCGCCTTCAAATGGATGTTCTAAGGCTACCCAGAGCATACTTGGTCAAAGACCGGAAGTCGTGAACTGCTTGAGTCATGGACAGAGAAATAGCGCACTTTCCAAGAATGATATAAAAAGCTAATATTTTTATGTGTAAGCATAGTGAAAACGTTATTTTTGCATGGGTTTTTTATTTCATTTTAATATTAACAAGAAAACATAAAAAAAATCACAATTCAGTGCAAACAAAAGTATTCAGTCCATAAAATATTGAGTTGTCTCATTTTGATCGGGACACCCAAATAGCACACTTTTCTTGATCTGCAACAAAAAACAATGTCGTATTTAAAAATGAGATAACTTAGTTTGTACAATTTTTTACCTGCCTAGTACTTCGTAAAATAGCCTTTACTTTTAAAAACTGCATCACACCTACGAGGCAAACATTCTACCAACCTTTGGCATTTCTCCAAAGGAATAGAGTTCCTTCCCAAAGTTCATTGCAGTTCTTAAATTTTTTTTGCCCAACCTTAACCTTAACATTGTTCCATAAATTTTCTATGGGATTAAGGTGAGGGCTTTGTGCCGGCCAATCAGGAACTGCAATTTTTTCTTTGAAAAACCAATCGTTCACCACTTTGGCTGTATGTTTTGGGTCGTTATCCTACATAAATATCCAGTTTAGCGGCATGAACTCAAAGGAATATGGCTCCATTGTATTCCTTAGTATTTCCATATAAGAAAACTTATCCATATTACCGGTTATTCTTACTAATGGTCCGACTCCACGCCAAGAAAACGATCCCCAAACTTTCAAGTTACCTCCACCGTGTTTTACTGTCTTTGTAGTGTACCGGGGATTGTATGCTTGGTTTTTTTCTCGATGAACAAATGTCTTCCCATCAGGTCCAATCAAATTAATTTTTGTCTCATCAGAAAACAAGATTCTTTTCCAGAAATCTACGCCTTTGCATTTATGGGCGTTTGCAAATGACAATCGTGCTTTAATATTTTTCTGCGACAGTAGTGTTTTTTTTCTGCTGACGCGCCCATATAAATCATTTTCATTAAGTCGTCTTCTTATGTATCAAACATTCAAGCCAAATTCTTCATTTATTTCCGCCGCGATTTTTCGAGAGGTCTTAAAAGGATCAAGCTTACTCTTTTTGACGATTACTTTGTACGCATGGGCTGTTGTTTTTCGTGGGGGCATCTTTCGCATTTTCTTCCTAATTAGCATATTTGGGTCTGCACTAATACATTTGATGACGTAATACACCATCTTTCTAGAACAAGCTACATAGAATTTCTGCAATTTTGGTTTGTTTTTTTCCTTTTCGATAAAGGTCCCAAATAATTTTTTTTTTTTTCAAGTGAGCATTGAGGTCCTCTACCCATTTTCTTCCACAATAACGATTTTAACGAAAGAAATTATATTTTTAAATGCAATTAAAAAGAATTTATTGAAAGCACTAAACAGTAACTGTCTTAGTTGACGGTGAAAACAAAAGTGCGATATTTTGGTGTCCAACGGAATAGTATGAAGATTGAGTAAAATAAAGCAAAAACAAATAAACACAAGGGATAACGGAATTTTTTAGTGGAGTTGTAAAAACAGAGAATAACAGCACAAGAATGGCATAAGAATATGTACGACTATCTCTTAATTTTTTATGGGATAACAATTAATATAATGCATACTAAAGATGCGCTATTTCTCTGTCCATAGCTGTATGTAAAAGAATCGTTTCCAAGCGAATGGCGATAAGAGAACTTTCCTCAATTGCGTGAACTTCTACAGCAAAGCAAATGGGTCTGGCAGTGAGCGAGGGCAAGACGAAATATCTCGTCATCAAACAAACAGTCGTCGCACTCGCGACTTGGCTCTCACGTCACTGTTGACAGCCATACCTTTGAAGGAAACCAGCGTAAACACCACCAACAATGTCAGCCTGGAAATCCAACGCAGTGTAACTCTTGCCAACAGGTGCTACTTCGGACGGAGTAGGCAATTGAGAAGTAAAGCTCTC
Source organism: Bactrocera zonata (assembly GCA_037783105.1). NCBI lineage: Eukaryota > Metazoa > Arthropoda > Insecta > Diptera > Tephritidae > Bactrocera > Bactrocera zonata. Next base: position 632,152 of record JBAWJQ010005995.1, on the reverse strand, counting down.
TATCAGCGAACAAAAACCAAACTCTATAAGTCGCTCATAATTCCCGTCCTGCTACGTCGACGTTGCGAGTTTTCGAGCGAAAAATTCTGCGAAAGATTTATGGTCTTTTACGCGTTGGCCACGGCGAATACCTCAATCTATGAAATGATGACCTGTACGAGATATACGACGACATTGACAGAGTTCAGCGAATTAAAAAACAATAGTTACGCTGGCTAGGTCCTGTTGTCCGAATGGACGAAAACACTCCAGCTCTGAAAGTATTCGATGCAGTAGCCGGCGGGGGAAGCAGAGGAAGAGGAAGACCTCCACTCCGTTGGAAAAACCAGGTGAAGAAGGACCTGGCTTCGCTTGGAATATCCAATTAGCGCCACGTGGCGAAAAGAAGAAACGAGTGGCGTGCTGTTGTTAACTCGGCTATAATCGCGTAAGCGGTGTCTACGCCAGTATATGTAAAACTGCTTGGCTTCCGATAATCTTGCCGATATTTATTAAAAGAAAGTCACATATTTTTATAAACTGTGTGCCTACTTAGAGTCTTCGCGGAGCTTTTTCAACGTCAGTGGTTAGGGTTAGGGGGTTATCTGACATAGAAATTGTGAAAAACTCGAGTTTTTCATAATACGATATTCTATATCTCTGAAATGATTTTTTAAAATCAAAATTATTTCATAAGTTATACTTAGGTATTTTTAGTGTCGTGGCAACTAAACCGATTCAAAAAAAAGCGTTTTACTCGAAATTTTTCGAAGTGGTTGTCTCAATATTTACGTAATCATTAGCCAAGTTGCTTGAAAATGGCATGAATGTTCTTTAAGAAGACCTGAAGAAATTCAAAAATAATATCGGTGAAAATTTATGAGTTATTTTTAATAGCTTTATATGCATCTACAGAGCTTAAAGGTTGTTGAAAAAAAAAATATCCCAAAATATGGAGTCAGAGCGCTAGGTAAACGATATTGGGTACGATCGCTCTGGCTAAACTGTTCAAAACCACGTTAAAAAAATTCAGTTCATATAATAGAAAACCGTTAGCTATTCTGGTATTAAGTGACAAAGAGAGATTTCTGCAAATTACACATATCCTGGAAATAATAATGGCCTTTAAGCTAGTGTTTTAACAGAGTCACTCAAACAGCCTTAAACAATTATCTTCGGAGAGATCTATTATTAACGGTTCAAAGAACAGTTAAGTTCTCAATCTAACCGATCTCGTCGTAAAGGAGAGCTTTCTTTATATAATTAAAATATTAATTTATTAAATTAAAAATATTTAATTTATACATTCGACTAATTACTACTGCGCTTAACTGAAAGTGGTGAAGGAACAATATTGGCAACAATTTCACTTGAAAATAAAAAACGTTGCAACAACTTTCGCACAAAGCGCAAAGCAGCTGAAAACGATTAAAATGAGTGCGCTTTGTGGTCGCGCCTAAAAGAAAGAAAACAAAGGAAGCCACAAATTACTCACTCAACTATCTCTTCATTTATTGCTCGTTTTGACTCAACACCGTTGGCCCAACAAAGCTGGAGTTAGCTTTTTGATATTATTTCGTTGTTGTTGCACTTCCATCCGTTACTTTTATGTATTAAAGTTGCCTTTGTGGTATTTTGATTATATGCAAATTAAAACATAAAAGCGCTTTCATCAAAAGCCATCACATATTTGTATGCATAACGGTATATTCGTAAATAAGAGTTCATATACTAGAGCGGGTTGATTAACTGGGAGTCAAAAAAGCGGATATATCGCGTTTGCGGAAAATATTCTGCGGTTCACTCTGAAAAACTTTGTCTAAGAGAATACGATTCTAAAACCGGCCGGCCTCGAGCCAGCGATTTTTTTTAGGTGAACTTTAATTTTTCGGGATTTTAAAAATTTTATAGAAAAACATATACTAGAAGTCTAACGTTTAAAGAGTTGCTTTGCGAACTCATGGCCATCGTGAAATAACCCCCGTCAGTACGTACCTTTGACCCAGCTGATTAGTTTTATATGTTTCTCCTCCTCATCATCCTTATTGCGTACTATTCACTGTTGGTCCCCCTTTTCTATAATTTCCTGACGCTTTTGCCGTACTTAGCGGCAACATTTCCGCTTTCGCTGTTGATTACAAGCCTTTTTTTTTTTGTTTATACCCATAATCATTTTTGCTTTGTTTTTTTTTTTTTTTTTTTTTTTTGACTGTTGCTGATAGCTTGGAAATTATTTTTACGCGCCTTTGGCGCTCGTGATTGTTTGACTTTAGCTTTCAGTGAAGTGCAGCAACTTTTCTCCACTAACGAATGGGATTAGCTATAAAAAGTACCATGAAAAATGATGTCATCTAAGATGACCAACAGAACCTGTTAGTAAAATCTTCTTCACTATTCTATTTTTTTATATATCTGTACGAAACATCCTTAGTGAATACTTTAAATATCCTTTAAACAATTGGGTACAAGTGGTACCTACAATTTAAAATCTCTCAAATAATTTCGAAGACAAGAATCAAGCAAAAGCCTTACCCAACAAATAAGTTTCAGACAATGCCCAGAGAGTACAAAACCATATAACCTACTTCACCAATAAACTCATTCAATATTATAGCATATTGCATATTACGATATATTTCTGGCCTAATAATGAAAATAGGAATATTTATCAACGAAAATGGTTTTATTGTTTTTCAAAATATTCTCCATCAAGATTTATACACTTTTGCATGCGCTCAAACCAATTTTCGAAGCACTTTTTCCACTCCGACTGAGACACTTCCAAAACATGATTTTTGAATGCTTCAAAAGCATCTTCTGGCGACGAAAATCGTTGACCACGCATTATTTTTTTGATGTGTGGGAATAAAAAGAAGTTATTGGGTGCCAAGTCAGGGCTGTACAGCGGATGACCCATCAATTCGACGTTTTGGCCGGTCAAAAAGGCACTGGTTTGAGCCGATGTGTGAGAGCTCGCATTGTCATGGTGCACAATGATTCGTCTTCTCTTGTTCGTTTTTCGAATTTCTCCGAAGACTTCAGGAAAACAAATGGTGGTGTACCACTCAGAATTGACCTTCTTACGTTGCTCATGCAGAACAGTCGCCACATGACCAGTTTTGCTGAAGAAACAGGCGACCATTTCCTTCGAAGCGCTTCTTCCACGAACAACTTTCGTTGGATTTGGCTCGTCTTGGAAGACCCACACGGTCGATTGCTGTTTTGTTTCGGGCTCATACGCATAGATCCATGATTCGTCACCTGTGACGATCTTATAAACGTCTTTTGAAGCACCGCGATCGTATTTTTTCAGCATTTCTTTACACTAATCCCCACGAGCTTTTTTTTAGCGATTGTCAAATTGTGCGGGATCCAACGAGAACAAACCTTTTTTACGGCCAGGTGTTCATGCAATATCGAATGTATGCTGGTGGGAGAAATGCATAGGCATGCCTCTATCTGAAGGTATGTTACATGACGGTATTGCATTATCAGTTCACGTACGGCATCGATGTTTTCTGGCACAACGGCTGTTTTTGGACGACCTTCACGGAATTCGTCTTTGAGCGAGCGTCGGCCACGATTGAATTCGTTGTACCAGTTTTTCACAGTGCTATTGGATGGTGCTTCATAGCCATACAAAGATTTTAGTTCATCGATGCACTCTTGTCGTGATAATCACGTCGTCGAAAGTTGTGAAAAATGATCGCACGAAAATGTTCACGAGTTAATTCCATTTTTTGGCCGAGATGAATTTTTTAATTCCCTGTAAATAAAACAATTCACGATTAAATGACAAAACGTTCTGGGTGATGTTATGCTAAAAAATGTCAAACTTTCCAATGGAAATGTCAGATTGCACCTGTAACGGTCCAATTAAAGTCTATGTTAAAAATGCTACAAAAGACCTAAATCTATTGTTGTCACCCTCAGAAAACTTCCTTTTTAATTTTTCAAATATGTGAAGATCTCAGTTCTGTAAGAAATGATCGTCAGGCGCTATATCGCCAACGTAGGAGGTATTGGGGAACATCCAGCTTCGAAAATAACAATGTTAAATGTCTTCTTTCAACGTGGAAAAGAATCAATAGGGTCTTAAGGCGAACTAAGAGGCAATATACAATATCAACAAAGTCCATGGTTTTGTGAAACAGTATGAATCTAATCTCAGTGAAATCCAGCGACTTCTTAACAAAAGCTAAAAATAGAAGATTTTCACAAATTTTACTAGTCTTTTTTAATTTTAGTATTTAGTGCCAGAGAACAACATTATTTTTTTGTGTTCACCATAAGATTTTGCATTGACTGATATAGCCGTGATGAGGCAGAGTGAAATAGGAAGTGAAGGTGATCCTTCCCTTCAACTATGCCATAAACGACACCGGCAAACCCTGAGGGAGCACCTCTTCGGAGCAGCAGTCCTGTTTTAGGCGACGTTCAGCGATGGTCTAATGAAACTGATCCTCACGTCGATCTCGAACAGTTTGGTCGTAAAAAGCTACATGGCTTGATTTTGTTGGCCATCAAATCCATGGAAGATGATGTAGCAATCCGCTTCATGGTGGAGTCTCTCCCGCTGCTATGGTTGCTTGTGTGTGACGAGAAGAACCTTAGGCTCTTAATGACTCACATCTTCGTTAGGCGTAAGGCGGGTCTGACCAAACAAAACACGGATTAGAGAATGAGACTGAGAGAGGTATTTCATCGTGGCAGCCACCAGAATGTAATGTTATAGTTATGAGTTACCAAGTTTTGTATTTATTAATCGAGTCCGCCTCCTCCTCCTCCTCCTCCTTCAGAGATCTACCCAGTGACGTTGCTAACTCTGCAAATGCGAGAGCGAGGAGGCAATTGGAACCGCCAACAGCCGATACGCGCACTGAAAAACACGCTGGAACTACGTCCTCGAGTATCATTGAGGATATTCCCCTAAGTTGTCATAAACCATTCAACTCCTTCAAGGGTTCTTTGGGGCAATGAACCTTCTAGAAACATCTAAGGTCTTAGAACACACACACGCAACACAAGACATGCCATAAAGCTAATTTGGTGCAGTGTTGATAGTGTACCGACCAAACAATTCCTACTTCTAAGTAAAGGAGAACTTAGTAACATTATATGGATAATTTCAGTGCACCTGCCCTAAGGCCCAGCTTTCAGCCGGATGAGACGATGTATATTTCATGGTTCCTAATGTCTCAACTTAACATACTTTCGGAAGATTGGTTGGAAAAAATCAGTGCTTTTTTTACCAAATCCATTGAGATTCTGAATAAGGCTTAATTTGATTACTATCCGAGAGCCAATGAGCCCAATGATCTGCCGGCGTTTCCGCTCCTAGGACGATTTCTAACCCCAGCAGGAACTGCTTGGAGAGAAGTTCATTATACTCCTCAACTGGAAGCATACGAGCCTCACTATGCAGGTGTTCAATAGGAGACATCAAAAGGCCATAGTCCGGAGTGCAGTATTCTGTCAAATCGTTAGCTTCCACCAATACTCGTATGGTGTGCTTCGCAGTTAAGAACCAGCCGGCCGATTGCTTTGTAAGTTGCCAACAACATTTATTTGTCCTTTCCTCATGCTTTGCCGGTTAGCGACTTGAGTATTTTGTTGCGCCAGTTTGTAAATATGGTCGCTGTGGATGTAGCGAGGAAGCAAGAAGTTCGGAGAGATAGCCGTTTGCCTCTGAACACATGTCATCGATTTCCGAACAAACGTCTTAAGGTCTGGTATCCATGCACCGTTTGAGAATTACAGTAATTAGCTCAACATATAAAGGAATTGACGTGTAGTGCTTTGCTTTAACCTATTTTTCGCATACTTTTCATTTTGCGTGAACATCAATATCAGCACAGAAAGATATTTTATTAATTATAATGCATAAATAATAAGCAAAAAATAGTTTAAAAAAAATCGTGAAGTATTTGTTGTAATATTTTGCACTTTTTATTTTATTTTTATTTCATTCATATTTGCTTGGCTTCAGATTTTTTTATGAGCCCAGCGCTTCACATATTTTTCCGCAGAAAAATTTTTAATTTTTCTCTTTTATTTTCGCATTTTTTATTAGTTCCTAATACCTTTGTAGGGCGCACTTCATTTGCCAACTTCACAAGCCAGGCACTTATTCCATTTATTTTAATTATTTTTTCCAACAATACGCTCACATGTTCCCAGCATGATTGCGCTCAAGCTAACCATATTTTTTTGCATTTTCCATATTTATTATTACACGCTTTCTATTTGATATTTGCTGTTTGCCGTTCGCTCAAGTGCGAGAATTTGTGTTTTTGAAGCTTCGTTATTTACCGTTACAAAGTAGTGTTAATGCAAACATCCCAGCTACACCCACAACCGCACCTAGACGAGAATAAAATAATAATAAAACAAAAAAATAGAAGGAAAAATAGTTACCGTTACATAACAAACGGTGAATTGCTCTAAAAATATGCTGGACGGACATCAAGCGTACACCCTTCAACACAAAGCAAGTGCAACAATTTGTCTAACCGCCCGTCCATGCAACTAGCGTAACAACTTTTGTGGATACTACCCATCTAACTAACTAACTGTCTGTTGAGTTGCCACTCACTGTCTCTGTCTCACCGCGCTGGCCTGTAGCACGCTCCGCCGCTCAACGCCCGCTTGTCTGCCTTCAAGCGTCCGTTTGATTGGTTTGAGGGCACTCAACGTAGTTGTTTTGAGTATGTCTGAGTAGCACACGCGCAACAACAACAACAACAACAATAATAATAATAACTGCGACAGAGAAACATCATTAATATAAGTCAACAACAATAACAGTGAAAATAACTACTGTAATAATATTTGCAGGTGAAGAATATGAGACTAACTAGAGGAGCACAACAACAACAACAATAGCAAGTTAACAACAGGTTACAACTTTGTTAACGCGCCACGTGCACGCACATGCACATGCACTTAACAGCATTGAAATTACACGCAAGTATACAAATGCACTTGCCACTTGCCACATGCCACATGCCACATGCCACAAGTGCTATTGCCACTATGAGTTCACTGCCAAACCGGTTATGTAACAAAATGTTATTTATTATTTGCTTGCATTTGGCTTTTATGGCGGCGCAAAACTTGTTAAATCGCACTGTGTGTGCTTCCATGAGTGTGTGTGTGTGTGTGCGCTTGCTATTTCGAAGCTTTACAAAGCTCCGCTTGTAGCAGTGAAGGGGCTTCATAGCCACAAAATAGCTGTGAATAACAAATACAACAACTACTATAGTTGGTTCGTCAATTCTCCACTCGTATTTGTTTAGTAGAGATCACTTGTGGTTATTGTTCTGCATAGATATTGTATATTTTTACAATATTTACAGTTAGTATTATTTTTATATACTCAAAATACCGCACTTGAAGCAAAATTTTCAGACGTTTTTGTTTGTGTAGCGATTTTCAATTTTTATTTTTCATTTTTCACAGTGTACTTGTGAGTTTTGAAGTAGCCTAAAACTATGCAACGCTGCCACTCATTATTCGTTTCTGGTTACATTTGGCGCGAATGTGAAAGGTTTGTGTGAAGAGATGTTGAAAGTGTCTATTGACAATGATCAATAGCTTTAAATTGTTTTCAGTGATGATTGAATTATATCCATAAATATTTTCATAACCTGAAAGGAGTGTATTAAGTTTGCCACGACGTTTGTAACGCCCAGAAGGTAACGTCAGAGGACCTATAAAATATACAGTATACACTGCGCATCATCAGGTTAGCACATACCCTCGTGTAAGTGCTTTAGGTTCGAAACATAAGGCGCTTATGTTTTTAAAATTAATAAAAATTATTTTTGTTTATGGCCCATTCAATTCCGAGTTAAATAAAACAAAAAATACGGTTTTTTTTTGTAATATATTTTTTTGTTTTTTTTTTTCGAAAGATAACATAAAAATTAACAATTCAAATTTGGTCATCAGGTTTGCACACATCATATTTTTCATTGTTGAAAAGTTTTTTAACCATGAAATTTTTTATAAAGTGTTACATACAGTAATTTAAAAATTTTTATACAAAAATGAATAATGTGTCGATCCTGAGGTTGAGAATTACCTCATAGATTCGATTGGCAAGCGATTCATATAATTTTCCAATATAATTAGGTGAAAAGCGTCCTTCATGACTTCAATTAGCTCCTCCTTGTTGGAATATTGTTTCCCAAACTCGTAAACTTTACGATCCAGCCATCCCCATACGTTTTCTATTATATTGATGTCGGGTGAATAAGGCGGCCACTGCATTAGACGGACATTTTGGTCCTCAATCCATGACTTAACCACCCAGGCGGTGTGGATCGGGGCATTGTCGTGTTGGAAAGTCCACGGCAGATCTCCGAACACGTTTTGGAAATGGGGAAACGCTATTTCAAGTACGTTTTTGTAAGTGTTTGCATTCATATTAGTAGTTAAAAACTGTAACTCGCACGTACTGTAATAGGAGATGGCGCCCCACACCATCACACCCCCCACCCTACTATGAAGGCGATCCAACTGATGTTCCTTTTTGCGAAGATCATGGAAGTAGTAGTTGTATCCGTCCGGACCTTCCAAATTAAATTTTTTTTCATCCGAGAAGACAACGTAGCGCCAATCAGAATTCCATGTCATGTGCTTCCTCGCAAAATTCAAGCGCACTTCCTTTCTAGCAACGTTTAGTGGGGGTTTTTTTCTTTAATTTCAGTCTTTTTAAATGTGGAGAACTACGTATCACTCTTTGAATTGTAGATAAGCTCGCTTTAACATTAACATTTGTCCTAATCTTTGCGGTCGAGGCGTGAGAGTTTGAGGTTTCTCTCAAAATTGCTCTCTTATCAGCAGTGGAAATCACTCTATTATTCCCTCCTTCGTTATTTTTGCCATAATTCAACTTATTGCTGAGGAATGCTGATACAACTTTACGACTTCTGCCCATTTTTTTGGATATTGAACTTATTGACAGCCCTACTTTCTTGTAAGCTTCAATTTTGGATCTCTCCTCAACAGATAGCGATTTTCCTTTACCCATATTAAAGCTAATAGTTTACTTTAGCAGTATAAAAAATTTGGTTGCAATACGCATTCAACTGTTGAAGATAAACTGAAAAGAATTTGCATGTGCCAACCTGATGACGCAAAAATACAACACACTTTTCCATCAAAAATAATAGAAAATAGCAAAAACCAAATAACGGGATCTTTCTTTCACATGTTCTCTTTGCCAGTGATGGTGTATACGAAGATCAGAAAAATAGAGTAAAATAATTTTGCTGCATCTTAACAAAAACAACTATATCGATTTAGCCAAGTCCATCAGTGTACCTGTATATAATCTAAGTTGTCAAAATTCGTTATTTTTTTCAACATGGTTTCTTTCAAGGGTGATACACTGATTATAGTAACCCTCCAACTTTTCGATACCATTTTTTAAGTACGATTTGTCTTTTGTTTCAAAGTATTCATTCTTCTCAGGGAGCATTCTTTTGAGATTTGAGAACAGAAAATAGATGGCGGCCAGATCTGGAGGATATGGTGAATGTGTGAGATTGTGAACTGATTGCAACAACTTTTGACAAAACAGTTTTAAGAATACGGTGAAGACGGAAGCAAATCAAAGCCCAAATCAAGAATTTTTGCCATCGTTTTCACTGACTTGAGACACGGTGCATTGTCTAGGTGAAACAGTATTTTCTTTGTCTTCGAAAGCGACGGTTGTTTTTTATTTAGTTCAGAAATCAATATTTTATCATCACTCAAAATTCCTATTTATCTATTTTTTCAAAATAACAAAAGTTCCTTCATTTTAAATGATATAATTTACAAACTAATGATCCGACAAAAATCAAAAATATTCACGTGCCTTTCGAAGTTTAAGGCTAACGTATGGATTTAATTCGAGTAGCGCCATCTATGTGTCCGGCAGCGGTCAATCATTATTTAACAAGTATATGTTTCAAGAAAATATATATGTAGGTCCATACCAAGCAGTAATCAAGCATTTCAGATCACAACTTTTTTTATTGTTGCAATCAGTTCACAATCTCATCCAATACATATAAATCCCTAAGCTTGTCAGTTTCCAATAGTAGATTCTCATTAGAAATATTCGACCATGAAAAAATCGCAAAAAAATAGAAGTTTATTTTAATATCGTAGTATACTTAGTAACAAAACATACAATGAATATAAAGAGATTTTTCGACTAGTGATAGGAGAGAGAGAAAGTTTACCACAGGATATGGTTAAATTTTATAAAATATTCCAAGCAACATATTTAAGCCTCGAAGTAATATTCGAGCTCACTAAAGACCTCATTCATAAAATCTTAAACTGCATTAGGAGTCTTCTTATACGCATTCAGTACTGAAACTTTTCCATCTAAAAGAATTAAAATTTTAAATTCCCTAAAAACTTAACATACAAACTATAATTGAGATTAGCGTGATTATCTGTCAAGATGACATGGAATTTTCTTATTCTAACCCGATGATATGTAACTATGGCTATCTTCCAAAAGTTGGTTCATATATTCACTTATGATTATTGATGGGTGTTGTCTAGGATAGCAGACAACTTGTAGACTCTATACAATGGATTACGTATAGCATACATAACTTAAAACCTATGCGATAACGAACTTTAAATCCTATTTTGGTCGCCTCGGCAGTAATAACGGTTTTCAATTTCTTTCAGAATTGGTCTTTACGAAAACTGTTTTTGGTTTAAATTCGGTTTGGTTCGCCATTTCCTTAACAACTTTTGCAAATCATGCTAATTTATTACCAAAATAGAGCCTCGGTTCTCGCGAATATTCGATCGAGATAAACCCCATCAAAGTCGGTAATTCGAGCAAACATGGAACGGTTTCCCAACATGTTTATTCTACAGACTTCATACAGAGCGCTATTTTTGTTGTGGAGCAGAGTATGGAAAGAGATCCAAATGAATCCATCCGCCATTCTTCTTCTTTTTAATTGACGTAGACATCGCTTACGCGATTATAGCCGAGTTAACAATCGCCTCATCCGAGGCTGTTGTTGTTTTTTCATTAGAGTGTTTTTTTTTACGTGGCGGGTCCCAAACCCAGCGCACAACCCTGTGCAAGGGGTTGTTTCGCCTTCTCACTTTAGCTCGCCTTCAAATGGATGTTTTTAGGCTACCCAGAGGATACTTGGTCAAAGACCGGAAGTCGTTCTGGCCACTCCCAAGTGAATGGCGATCAGAGAACTTTCCTCACTTGCGTGAACTTCTACACATGACTCCATTCGCCATTGCCCGCAACAATTATAGCTGGGAAATTTTGCGCATAGATTTTGGTTTGCGTGTTTATAAAATCCATTCAAGCTCGTTGCATGTCCGGTCACTGTTTACAGTGCTCTATGGGTTGAAGGAATATTAGTTCATATTTCTTTAAAAATGATGCCTCTCGTAATGTTACAGCCAATGGAGAACACTATAAAGCTATGTTTAATGACTTTTTCGTGCCTGTATTGGAAGATGGTTATGTAGACAACCTTTGGAAGATAAATACCGGCGCATTTTTGCTGCAAAATCTGGTCGCAAATTGGGTCTTTCAATTGATTTACTCCAGTTAGCCGCGGCAGACACTTGTCCGAAACAATTTTTAAAACATAACGGCAAACCCTTATCTTTTTAATAAAGCTAAGTTCTTGGCCAAAATGACACCGCAAATGAGAATGTAAGATTTGATCTTACTAACTTTCTTGATCTATACTAAAAGTTATGCTCATGTTATGTGACATGACGTTTTTACACACTCACCTATGAATATATACAAATCTATGGAAAATTTAAAAGACAAGTTCATTCTGGCAGCAAATAAACAGGTTGCAATTATTGTTCTTGGAACTTCTTTCATTAGTTTAGCAATAAGAGATGCTCTTGTACCATTTATTTTCATTTACTACTACCTACATATATACTATGTGCAACATCCAACAACAATGCAAATATTCTAGAAATCACAGCGAAGAATTGCAGGTGTAGCAATGACATATAAATTGAAGAAATAGTTTTTTTTTTTTTTTTTCTTTGAAATACAACAACGAAACATTAAATAACAACAAAGCCGTTATCGAGTACTAAAACTGTTAACAATGACAGGCGTGATGCAACCAGGATGAAAATGAAACAAGAAAACAAAACTAAAATAGACAAAACTGTGTGAGAGAGGAAGAGGGTGTGTGTGCGGCTTGATGAAGATGTCACAACTAGCTACGAATACAAGAGATGAGACACGTGGCTGGATGCGATGTTTTCATGGCAATGAATTGCACATATTGACGCCGTCTAGCTTATGAAAAGGTATTTACGAATAGCTACGAAAATAAATAACATCACGTTCGATATTGAAAAACGTTTCACACTTTATCTGCAAATCAGCAACAGCGGTGACAGGACAACTGCGAATGAGCAAGAAAGCGTGGACGAAAAATAAAACGAGAAAATGCACAATTTTCAAAAAAGAAAAACCCGCTGAAACACCAGTCAAGAAGGAGCTTGGTTCGCTAAAACAGTGATCAGTTGAATATAATTTTGTTGTCAAAAATGATGGTTTTTATGTCTAAGAATTACGTTACACTTTTTTTGATCATACCTTCACATAATTATCTAAACAAATTGGTTTTTATTTTTCAAGTAGGCTTCTCAAATCTACTTTGAATACGCCAAGTGAAGTATGTAAATTTGACACGTATTATATTAAGAAGTCGTTTAAAGTGGCAACACTGTCAAATATGAAACATATTACTTCAATAAAGGCCATGAGTGAAATTAAAACTCGGTATTTGAAATATATTTTTATGAAAACAAAAACAGTTTCATACTGCACATAGCAATATGTTTTTAATATAAGACCTTAAAACTTGAGCTGATGGTGATTTGTACCAAAAGGAATCTAGTTTAGAAGGACAATTCTTGGAATCAATCTTAAAGCTACCTCGAATATAAAAAGATACCTTGGTGAGAAGATAAACCCCTAAATCTTTCGGCTGACAAACTCTAGTTATCACAGTAACTCGTTTGTAACGAGCTGAATATGCCAATATAACATACGAGGTATGACAATTAAGTAATGAGACTGATGCCATAAAAACCGTATATTTGAAAATTTTTCTAAACTTTGACATCCCCTTCAAAGTAGTCCCCTTGGGCAGCTATACAGCGATTCCAGCGCGTTTTCCATGCTTCGTAACATTTCTGGAACACTTCGACTAGGATGTCCACGAGTAACCTCGTCACGGCCGCCTGGATGTCCGTAATCGACACAAAATGAGTTCCTTTGACCACCGATTTTGATTTAGGAAACAAAAAAAAGCACAGGGTGACATACCGGGCGAATAAGGCGGCCGCTGCAACACGGCGATCCCTTTAGAGGCCAAATACTGGGACACACTGAGGGCTGTGAGGCACGGCGCGTTGTCGTGATGAAGGATCCAGTTACGAGCGTTGTCTGGGCGCACACTGTTGACTCGTTTTCACAATCTTTCGAGTATTTGGCAATAGTAGACTTGATTCACAGTTTTCCCCGGTGGAACGAATTCTTTGCGGACGATGCCACGGCTATCAAAAAAGGCAATAATCATTGTTTTTACCCTCGACTTGCTCATGCGAGCTTTTTTCGGGCGGGGGGCGCGCGGAGACAACCATTGCGAGCTTTGGCGCGACTAAGAGCACTATCACCATACACTCTTATAATTTTAGCGTACGTTTCCGAAGCTGTTTCGCCCAATCTGGCGCAAAACTTTATCGCGACGCGTTGCTCTTGATTTCGTTTTTCCATTTTCATGACGAGCACTACACACGTCTACTCAACTTGACGCAGCAGGCGAACTAAACAACATATATACATATATCAATGGAGAGGGGAGGGATGCCGGCAAAAAAGAGAAAAGAAATTTCAAGGTCACAGTTAAGGCAATATTTCACATCTCTTTGTGGCAGAGAATGTTCTAAAAGCAGGAATACACTAAATTGTTTAGCTGCCGGAAAGAGTCTGTATATATGTATATTGGGTTCTAGCCGATGAGATTGCCAAAAGTGCCAACCGTCCTCCAGCCAAACCAGTGCATAAAATACGTAAGTCGCTAAAAATGATAAACGAAGACATTTCTGAAAAGGCAGACTCACGGATCAGGGTAGGATGTAGAGCCTTAAGGGCATGCAAGGTCGCCAAGATCACATGCAAAAGCCCCAAAGAAAAATACACATCCTTTCGACTCATACATCTCGAAATGGATGGATTTGCATTAGTAACGACAATGCACGCAGATAGTGGAGGGAAATAGCCATGAGAGAGACGCTGGAACACCTCCTACGTACAGACTTATCTAGAACACATCTTACAAATCTAGGAGCTTCGCAGTTTAAGAGACTGAATAAAGGATCAAAATTGATAATTAAGTCCCTAATTAAACTCAACAAAAAGCGTTGACGTATGACGAATATTTCAGCTGAAATCAAATTGAACCACAATCTGACATTAGCGAAGGCCAGTAGGTCTATGTATGGCGTGGCAACTTGCACCTTCTCTTCTTCTTCTTTATATAGCCAAGTTTACAACAACGTTCGTTCGGCTGTAGATCTTTCTATTCGCTGCTTTGGAGATTATAATTGTAGCCGAGACCTTCTCCAACTATTTTTTCCTACGGAGTGGAGGTCTTCCTCTTACTCTGCTACCCCCGGCGGGTATGACATAGCCAGCGAGGTGACCTAGCCAGCGTAGCCGTAGCACCTGCTGGCAAAGGATATTCTGCGTTGGATTTCGAGACAGACGTTGTTGTTGGTGTTAATGCTGGTTCCAAGATAGACGAAATTATCTACGACTGCGAAGTTATGACTCTTTGGCCGTGAGCGCAAATCAGCGATATGTTGCAGAACTACTTTTTGATACGGATTATGGCTAGACGTTCATTTACCGGGATAAATGCCAGGACTCGGCTACGGAGTCTCTCTTCCACCACGAATCCTACCCCGAATTTGCGCTCTTTTATATGGCCACTATAGTAAATGCCACAAGGACCTACTCCTCTCAGTCCTTATTCCGTCCATCACACTTCTTATATGGCGGCCATATTAGCCTTAAATCTTACGAGGCTGGGCAGCGGCACACTCCCAATGAAGGCACTGGACATTCTAAGTGTAAATTGTAGTCCTTAACGTGTTTGCCTGGGTCGTCATCAAAAGGGGGTCTCTCATCCGAGGCAGCCGTTTCCTTTTTATTGGAGGCGTGTTTTTTACGTAACGGGTCCAAAGCCTAGCGCACAACGCTGTGGAGAAATGGTTCGCCTTCTCACTTTAGCTCGCTTTCAAACATGCTTTCTTGGCTACCCAGAGGATACTTGATCCAAGACCGGAAGACGTGAGCTTCTTCAACCATATATAATAGAATCGTTTCTGGGCACTCCCGTGTGAAAGGCTCTGAAGGAAATTTCAGCACTTGATCTGCGCATGATTCCAACAGTTTAGTGAATCAGAAAAAAGTGAGTCTTCGTCAAAAATTAGCTGTTTTCAACTATGAGAAACAATCACAATGAATATCGCAGTAATTTTAACAGCGTTGAGGCGTTTGAGCTGAGGATTATAAAACTCCTCCAAATATTATTTAGCAAATGTAAAATCGCGCTGACCTATCAAGCGCAGCTCGCTTATATCTTCAGCCGAAATCTTTACACAGCCTGGGCTCAGCCTTTTGCTTATTTTGCACACCACTGTACTAAGTATCAACACACATGCAAAGAAAAAAAACTAAAGCAAGAATGAATATCCAAATAGCACATTAAAAAGGAATAAATAAAAGTATGTTTCCACAGTGCAAGGCACTACAAAGGCGTGCATTGAACCGAGTATCCATTTCGGAGCTCTCAAGCATAGTTAACGGGCAAGGAAAAATCGCAAGAGCATATCCTTTCTGATCACCAGCTACGCTTTCAGTGTGTAGCGTGTGTTGGTGTGGCTAAAGTTCGTTATCAGCGCGCAAAGTCAATGTCAACAAGAAACAGATACGGAAACGGAAATGGTAGTGGCAAAGCCAGCTCAAAAGTGTGAATGCATGAGCCGCCTTTGGTTATGGTACCAGCAGCCTTAGTGCTTGTATTTGTATAGAAAACAACAATAACAGCAATGTCAAGTGTGTGCTTAAAAAACCGTTTACTATGCAAACAGCAAATGTAATGGATATTTTCAGTTAGTCAGTCAGCCGTGTTGATTACTGCTGGGCAAAATATCGGTAATTGATGGAGGAGCGCGGCGGAATGAGTGCGAAAATGACAAATGCATTAATGGAGATGCATGTTCGATACAGTTTAGCAACAAGGGAGCAAGATTATACCTAAAATGGGAAAGGAATTTCTCTTGTAGTTTTCCAGTTCCTGAAGTGTATAACAGCTGCTCAGTAATCTATTAGCATCCTTTATTCTTGTTCAAAGAAGTCCATCTGCCTCCACTGACTGAAATTTAATATTGTATTTTACTCTATCACTTCGAACTGCGGAGGAATAGCTTCGACGATTCAGAGTGGGTGAAAACGGCACCATGGATAAGCCAGCCGGCGGAAGACCTGTGACGACGAATACCGATCAAATCATGGAAAACATCGAGCTAGACCGACATGTGGCATCCCGTGACATCGCCCAGAAGAAGAAAGTTAGTCACCAAACCATTTTAAACCATCTGCAGAAGGCTAGATACACAAAAAAGCTTGATGTTTAGGTGCCGCATGATTTTACTCAAAAAAACCTTCTGGACCGAATCAACACCTTCGACATGCTGCTGAAATGGAACGAACTCGACCCATTTTTGAAGCGTATGATGACTGGCGATGATAAAAGGATCACATACAACAATATCAAGCGAAAACGATCGTGGTCGTTGGCCGGTGAATCGTTCCAAACAGTGACCAAGCCGGGATTAAAAGCCAGGAAGGTTTTACTGTGTGTTTGGTGGGATTGGAAGGGTATCATGCTCTATGAGCTGCTCCCATATGGCCAGAGGCTTAATTCTACCATCTACTGCGAACAACTGCACCGCTTGAAGCAGGCGATCGACCAGAAGCGTTCAGAATTGGCCAACAGGAAGGGAGTAGTGTTCCACCAGGACAACGCCAAACCACACACTTCGTTGATGACTCGTCAAAAGCTACCCGAGCTCTGATGGAAGGTTTTATCGCATCCACCATATAGCCAGGATATAGTGCCAAGTGATTACCACCTGTTCCTGTCCATAGCGAACGCCTTTGTTGGTGTAAAGTTGAACTCAAAAGATGCTTGTGAAAAGCGGCTGTCCCAGTTCTTCGCAAACAAGGAGGGGGACTTCTACGAGGGGGTATTCTAAAAACGAAACGGCGCATATTTGAACTAAATCCGTTTACTGTAACACTTTTTATAAAGCATTGAGTAAAGAGCAAAAATGCGGAAGGGAGATATTTGACAACCTAATATTACAAGACGATGATTTATGGACATGAAGTTGAAATTTTCCAAAGAATCGCATAGCGCTCCAAGAATGAGCCCGGACCGAAAAAAGGTGTCAAAGTCGGCAGAAAATTAAGGTGATGCCCCTCGGTTTTTTTTTTTTTTTTTTTGTTTATTGTGGTATGGTTCATCATGAATTCGCTCAGCAGGGTCAAACGTTTTATAAGGAATACCACTTGCTCGTTTTAAGGGGTCTATATTCGTTGTAAACTGCGGGATTTGTGAAAAGAAAATTCGTGAATTCGTTTTCAGCACAATATGATGCACTTACATTCTAGCATAATTGCGACTGACTCTCTGGCCAAATACGAAACGAGAGACATCGCTCAACCACTGTATGCGCCAGTACCGAACTGCGAAATCCACCCACAGAACGCGCTATGAGTCCATTAAACATTCCTTCCTAATATTGTCAGTGTACTTTGTTAGAACATCAAATAATTTAGTAATAGTTCTAATTGAATATTGTATGCATAGCACCAAACTTTCTCACAAACGTTCGCACGAAACACTTTTACCAAAAAGGCAAGCCATAGAAAACCACGCACCCTGAAAGACAAACAGACTGACAAACGAAGAATCACCACAGTTCGATTTTAGACAAACAGTGATTGATTACAAAACTAATCAGCAACAATAACTTCATCGAGTGCAACACTGTGTTGCTAGCTTTTTTTGAATTACTTTGTCACGCCAGGGAGCCCGCCGGAGTAATGAACTTCTTTTCTGTCAAGTCACAGAGGACACAAAAACAAACTCCCCACTGAATTGCCAATAGTAACTGGGTTTTATTTATGCAACTCTCTTTCCACTCATTTTTCGTGGAGAAGGGGTGGACAAGCAGTGCTGAGCATTGTTGTGATTGCCCATTTGCGTGTTTTTGCGGCTTTCTTGACACTTTCTATGCCTATTTGTCAAGCAATAAATCAATAAAATCAAAATATCATTGCAGCGGTGCTCGTTGGTGGCAAAATCTGAAAGAAAAGCCGACAAAGTGCACAAAATTTGATTACAAGTGACAAGTGGCTGGGTAATCAGAGGCGATTTCTCGGAAAATATGAAAAGGTATAATTTTCTGCTTTCTGCTTCAGTAAAATAAAAAAAATTAAATAAATAAGCGTTTGTTGCCATATTTGTCAACTTAAAAGATACAGTGTTTTTCATAAGGTAAAATATGACTTTCCAGGAATCACTTTTGTTGGCGGTATATAGAGGTTGGGTTTTTGACTTGACTGCCTGATAGGTTTACTCATCACTTGAGGAAATGAAGCGTGAATTAGAATTATTCAAAAATTTGTTACTTAAAATAAGAGCTTCTTCGCACATGTGAGGTCGTCTTAACACTTAGTCTCCCAAATCTATTTAGAACACATTTCCAGAAGAATTACACCGATGAGTAAAATTAACTTATCCTACTCCAGCAGTTTTACTATTTTTTCATAGCTTATATGGCTGATCTCTAAATTGTAGATCTGTTTTATTGATCTGTTGAAGACAGTCTTTTGTGAAGCATCTTAATGGGCACCCATCCATAGAATCTAGCAAACAATAAAGCAACAGCACAAGGCGTTTTACCTTTGACATTACAAAGGTGGAGAAAACCTGAAAACAGACACCCAAAGCACTCGAGATTTTGAGGGAACACGACTCGAAACAGTGCTGCGGCGAATAAAGGAAAACCCGCATCAACATTCTACTGTGACAACATTGTCGTCCCAGCAATCGACCAAGACTGTTCAACGTCGGTGGCGAGAAGATGAAAGTAAACAAGCGTTTTTCTAGCTGCTTTATCTGATTTGGTCGAATGACAAGCATGCCGGTCAGCATATAAGGTTCTTTGACAGTATTGTTTGGAAGACTTAAACGAATTTTAAATAAACTGACAGGAGAGATATAACGTGGATATTTCCACCGCGAGTGTTTATTTCCTGAAGTTGCCCACTAAAATCAGGAGAGAAAGTATTACGATGCGGCAGCTTTAGAAGCTAACGCGGGGAATGTAATCGCTTAGACAGCATGGATTTAGGAAAGTAGAGTGGCGCCGATTCGTACACCGATTGTCAAGACTTCAGATTCTCTCATTCATTAGGGGTCTCTGAGTATGGAGATTGGCTGGACTGACGGATTGTTAAATGTAAAAGGTGTGATCTCCACTAGTCGGAATGTCGAACAGTTAGGGTCGTTTTTGGTTTTTCTGCTTACGAGGCATGGGGTTTGTTTGGGGGATATTGTCACGGAATCCACGATTTACTCGGACATTAGAGGTTTCTGAGTATGGAGATTAGCTGAACTGACGGACTGTTAGATGTAAAAGGTGTGATCTCCACTACTCGGAATGTCGAACATTTAGGGTCGTTTTTGGTTTTTCTGCTTACGAGGCATGGGGTTTGTTTGGGGGACGTTATCGCGGAATCCACGATTTACTCGGACTTTAAGCGTCTCTGAGTATGGAAATTAGCTGGACTGACAGACTGTTAGATGTAAAAGTTGTGATCTCGACCAGTCAGAGTGTCGAACAGTTAGGGTCGTTTGGTCGGTGTGCGCGTGAGTTATTCAGGCGGCCAAGACGTTTACCGGAGAATGAGGGTTAGCTTCTAGTGTAAATGGTAGACGTGCAATTTGCGTATTATATTGACCTCCTGGTCACTCGTCCAGATCAGTATGAACGCTAATCTGGTAGTAGTCTTAGCGAAGAGATCTTAATTCAGCCTACTCATGGGTCCAGTTTTGGTCTAGATGGAGTTCAATTACTAGGTCCATGAGGAGTAGTTATCCATTAGGATGTGACCCTACTATCTATACTTGCTCTAGTACATTACACCGTGAGAACTCCAAATGTTTACAGCATAGTCTTGCCAATGCGGGACAATTGCACGAGAGTTGTTCCATTGTTTCCCTGGTGTCTTTCTCTAGATATTTCCTGCAGTCTTCCTCATATGTCAGCAACATTCTGCGGACGTGGGTAGTTACATTGGGTTTTGATTTTCTTTACCATGCTTCTGTCCATATCATATGGGTTTCCCAATATTGATCATGTTTTAGGGTGTTCGCCGTACACCATTCTTTGCAATCTCGTCCACTATTTCATTGCGCTCGATGCTTTTGTGGCTTGACACTCGGTTTGATTACTTCTGGCAACACTTTCCACTGCTGCCTTGCTTTCCAGACATTTCTGGCCGATATGCGATACGAGGTTACTAATTCTGGAATTGCCTGCAGGTGCATGGGAGGCCAACTCCGCGGCTTTCGCAATAGCGAAGATCTCAGCTTGAAATATACTACGCTGGTCCGACTACTTTAAAGACTGTCTTATACCTAACTCTGGACAGTATATCCACGCACCAACTTAATCATCCATTTTCAAGCCATATTTTTCTATATTTACTTGAACCTTCTTTCCCAGTTGGAAAATGGGATCAAGTAGTCGGTGTCTGCCATAACGCCATTACACACCAAATATGCCGTCCGCAGATTTTTCTGCGCAGTTTTCAGCGAAGATGTCTATAGATGGCAGGTTTAGTACTAGTTCAAGAGTCGCCGAAGTAATTGGCATCAAAATAAATGTTTAATAAAAAAGTTTCATATTATATATTACGTAATATGTTTACTTGCAAAGTATAGTATACTCTAATAAAAAAAACTTGATACCGTTATCTGCATTTAATTATTTTAACAGAAACTAATAAAAACCTTAACCAATTTGTGTCACAACCAAAAATCTGCAATAAATCACGCATGCTTTTGAAACTCGCTTCCTCTATTAGAAATTTATGCACAAAAAATATTTTCGAAATACACAAATCAAGTTGCGAGTGTCAAATTCCACGTCAAAACCTGCCGAAATTACAAAATGAAATATTTGAAATATATTTACAGCCAAACATATCATCTCTGATATATCTATGCGGACATTAAATGTTTAGTTGAGAAATAGTGACATCAAAGCAACTCAAAACTATTTATATAAAAATGACAACTCAATATAACTACATGTATACGAGTATATTCAAATACATGTGGAGTAAATATATATTCATCTGTATATGGATATTTAAATATTAAAAGGCTTCCTAGAATACTGACTTACAAGGTATGACAATTAAGTAATGACACTGATTCCATAAAAACCGTATGTTTGAAAATTATTCTACAACTCTGCCATCCCCTTCAAAGTACCCAGCGGGATATTGGTTCACCGCTTACATTTTTCTTTGAAGAATGCTTCGAAGAAAATTTTATGTAGAATTCTTCGATACCAGGAATGCATAAAAGTAAGCTATGCAGAGTAATGGTTCCACGCTTACATTTTTCTTTGAAGAATACTACGAAGAAATTTCTATGTAGAAGTTTTCGATACCAGGAATGCATAAAAGTAAGCTATGCAGAGTAATGGTTCCACGCTTACATTTTTCTTTGAAGAATACTTCGAAGAAAATTTTATGTAGAATTCTTCGATACCAGGTAATGCATAAAAGTAAGCTATGCAGAGTAATGGTTCCACGCTTACATTTTTCTTTGAAGAATACTTCGAAGAAAATTCTATGTAGAATTCTTCGATAGAAGATTTATCGAAGAATTCTTCGTTTACTTTGGCATCGAAGAATTCTTCGTCCCTATGGTAGGCGAAAAAAGTGATCTGTTACTTTTCGTAGGACATCGCCGTGTTAATTTTCATCGGTCGGGGTAAGCGATACAATCATGCTGCATCGTTTACCTTGCTCGCTTACCAATGTCTACCATATCCCGCTGGGTAGTTAATGGAAAGGAGAGGGATGCTGGAAAAAGAGAAAGGGAATTTAAGGTCAAAGGTTTACCACAAGCGCGGTAATAAAATCAGTCTCATTACTTAATTGTCAAACCTCGTATAAGTATAGAAGTTTAGCAAATTAAGGTCCAGAGGGTACAAGTATAATGGCTGTGTTGTATACTCAAATATTAATATGTCCTCAATCTAAGCCGCCACCAATTGAAAGGTTTATTGAACTTTTTAAAGCAGAAATGACAATCAAAGAATATAAAGTAATCATATTCTAAAAAATTCGTAGGTATACTTTCTTTCCAAAAACATTGCTGTATTCCAAATAATCTAGTCAATTTCCATGAACTATAAATCACTTACAGTAGGCATTGGTTAAAAAAATTTTCTAGATATTGGTTCTCATATTGCTTTTATTTTTGAAGAGCCCTCGTCACGAGCTCTGAAACACTGTTTTAAATATTCACTTTTGGTCAACTCATCTTCTTAGACAATTGAGATTCTTGCTACTACATCTTCGGTAATAATTTCCAACGATACCGCAATGTTCCAGTTCAGTATTACCTCGTTTGGTCTAGTTATTAGCTAAACTTTGAATGTCCTAGTAAGGACAGCAGAGTTTTTTGGAATTTTGGCCAATGCTGGGCTACCATCGAGCCATGCCTGTCATAAAATCGTTCTTGGATTGATCGTAAAATTCCAGTAAGCTCTTTGCTCTCAGTAAGGCTAACCTTTCCTTAGTTGTGGGGGTTCTAACAAGCCATTTGCTATGAATATGCTTTATTTGTGCGATTGAGAATCTTACTGGACGCCAGCGGTAGAAGCTATAGGAAAGAAAACGAGGGAAGAAACATCTCAATACTTCCTTCTTATTTGTCCCGCGTGTTTAAGATCAAAGCTTTAATATGTGAGTGTTCACACTTTCAGATATCCCGAACTGGTGGCAATATCCTGAGCATATTTGCTAATTTATAAGACCCAATACAGGCGTTCTATTTTAATGGCTTCACAAAGAACTGCATTTAGAAGTCCAAAAGCGACCTCTGGATCAGCATTCGGATTGAACATAACCTAACCTAACAAGCGATTGGCTACAAAGATAGAATCAAGATCAAGTCCTTGTGAGAAGCCCCTAAATTTGACTAGGTATCTTCAGGAAATTCAGCAAGAATTATGTTCCAAGCATATACTTTATAAATAAGCTAACGATGAAAATCGAGTTCATGTGCGGACATTTTTTATTTGAGAAGAGAATTACAGGTTAGGTTAGATCAGATCGCACGTGGACTGCTATATGTAGTCCTTTGTGAAGCCATGGAAAAGAAGAAATCCTGTGTTCGAACTTATGAATTAGCAAATGAATTAGTAGACAATACAAATTTCACAAGCGTTTAATTTCGAAAGGAAGTCTTGACCTCCCATAGCGAGACAGTCAAGAAGAAAGTGCTTAGTTGTTTCCACCTCATCTTCTTCCATACAGCTTCTGCATATGGCTTCTGGTTTGATTCCCGGCCTTACAGATGGGCGGCAATAAGACTATAGTCAAAAGGACAAATGCGACAGCGTTGTACCGATGGCGGCCCTGCGCTGGCAAAGCTCCCGCGAAGGCGAGCTATCTAGTAGCAGAACACAAGAGGATACGGGAGCACCGACTCCCATTCTACTGATAGCGGTTCTAGGGTGCCTTTCCTTGCTAGCTTACCAGCTTAACAATCCCCTACGATTCCGCTATGGCCTGGGATCCATATCGGTATTATCATAA
Source organism: Bactrocera zonata (assembly GCA_037783105.1). Lineage (NCBI taxonomy): Eukaryota > Metazoa > Arthropoda > Insecta > Diptera > Tephritidae > Bactrocera > Bactrocera zonata. The sequence continues at coordinate 608,157 of JBAWJQ010005995.1, read as the reverse complement.
AGATACTCGATGATTTTGATAGCGAGGTTAGGCACTCATCGAACAATCCTGAAAACATTGTTAATGAGTTCCATGCTAGTATCGCCTGCCCTTAATAGCTGCAACCTCGGCTTGGAAAACATTGCAATAGTCAGGAAGTCTGAATCTGGAGTTGATAGAGAGCTCCTGACTTACTCCTCCACTTACTTTTCCCCAAGCTTTCACCCATGCATAAAGAAGCTCACTGCACCTCTATTTTAACGACTTCTTGTCACCCATAGCTCCCTCGTCGGTATATGGGCAGAGAAGGAGCCGCCAGAGTTCATGCGTTGTCAAAAAAGTCTTGCGGTATTTTCGCTAGTTGGCGCTGAAAGCGCGTAGTTCTAGTTTTATTCGTCGCATCGGGTCATGCTATACCTTTCTGAAAAGCTCATTTCACGCACTAACACGTGTTTGATTTATTGTCGTTTCTTTTACGTCGTTCGTGAGTTATAGCGTCGCAAACATGGAGCAAAATAAAGAGAAAATACGGCATATTTTACAGTACTACTACGATAAAGGCAAAAATGCATCTCAAGCCGCCAATAAAATTTGTGCAGTTTATGGGCCCGATACAGTTTCCATTTCCACCGCACAACGATGGTTTCAACGTTTTCGTTCTGGTGTAGAGGTGGTCGAAGATGCGCCACGCTCCGGAAGGCCTGTCGTCCAAAATTGCGATAAAATCGCTGAATTGGTCGAAAGAGACCGGCTTAGTAGCAGCCGTAGCATCGGTCAAGAGCTGGGCATGAGTCATCAAACCCTGTGAGACGGGGTTCTCTGCAAGCTTTTCTTTGAAGTCCTCCTTACCTTCGTTAACTCGAATGTATATTGAAACCCTACTAGGAATTTGTTGACTATATGTTTGTAGGACTCTCTGGTTTCTGAGAGTTCTGTAGTCTACCAGAGAGGATTCTCTCTGACCAGTGGAGAAGAGTTTTACACGATGAGCTGAAGACTTCGACCTACTCGTCTACCGTGTCAGTGGTGACCAATACACCACCCGCAGATACCATGAAACCAAAATTATCCTTCTTTCTTGTATATTCTACAAACAGACTTACTCTATACATACATACAAAGGAACATACATATGTATACGTAAATAATGCTGTTGGAGTTTACAAACAATGATTTTTCAAAAAATCATTTTTCATATTTCAATTTGTCACAAACGGAACTTTTCACACTTATAAACATATTTATATAGAATAAGGTAGGTGCACATATATATATATAAATCATAACCAATGAATACTGCTATCTCAATTTGATTTTTGGCGCATATTTTTTCATTCACTGACTTTTCAGCTCACACGCAGACACAAACAAACACATGTGTACATACATTAATACATTCATATATATTTTTAACGCTTTCAGCTTTATTCGTTAAAAAATAATTTTTGTTTATTCTCTGGTGTGCGCTCAGTGAATGGAGGCAACTCACACACTCACTCTTCCATGCCATAATTTTAATATCTGTATCTCTATCTCTCTCTCACACACACGCACTCTCTCTGCTTGTATCATTGCAGCTGCAATACGCCGCAAAGTATGCATTCGGCTATCGCATACGTGATTTTAATACCGGCAATGATTTTGGCCACAAACAGAATCGTGATTTGGATGGTGTGACGCGCGGTCAATATCACATTTTATTGCCGGACGGACGCATACAGAATGTCATTTATCATGCAGACGATACGGGATTCCATGCGGATGTCAGCTTCGAGACGGGACACTGAGTCGGCTGCGTCCCATAACGCCCAACAGCCACACACATACACACATACAAACAAACAAGCAAGCAACCCAGTCAATTTAAGCCAATTTCAGCACGATGAAAGCCAAAAATATAGGGTGTGAAGTTAGAGCGCGGCGATGCGGTGTCGAGCAATTGGAATACATATAAAAGTTGGTAAACAAAAAAGCAGCGATTTTCCAAAAAAAAAAACAGTATTTGGTTGCAGCGCTGACAAAAACAGTGGTGTCAACAACGCCAGCTGCAACAACAAGCACAACAACAGCACACAGTGGCCACAAAAACGGCGCCACAACATTCACTGATTGGCATCGCGGTTTCACGGCTCAATTCGATTGCGTTTGCGTGTCGGCCAGCTACAACAACAACGTAGTGGTATGTGTGTGTGTGTGTGGCTTATTATTTACTTTTTCTTGCAGTCACATAATATTATTGCAATCCAGCCGGCTGCCAACAATGCAATAATTTGGCATCGACACTTAGTGCTAATATTAGTGTTTTGTTTAAAGGCGCTCAGTCATTGATTTTGCAAAAATTTTACTTCTGCTGTTTTTGGTGTTTTTATCTAATATTATTGTTATATGTAGCTGGCAAAGAATTATAGTTAATATTGATCCTTCTGTTTTTGTTGTTATTGTTAAATATTTTTGTTATATATATGTAAAACATGTGTATTAGAGTGGGTCAATTTACAGAAAGCCAGAAAGAGGAAAGATCGCATATGCGAGAAATGTTCCACGGTTTATTGTGAACAAATTCGAATAAGAGACTAAGGGTCTAAATCCGATTTCGAGTCAGCGATTTTTAAGTTAAAGTTTTTTATGAATTATAAAAATTTCTTCGTAAATTTTTGAGTAATCCGAACGAAATTTAATATATAGGTGCATTTTGATATGCTATTGATCATTTGTCGGAATCGGCCAGATTGGAATTATATCACATATCTCCCATAAAACCGATTCTTCAGATTTTTCAAACTTCGCCTCAAAAATCGCTGGAAGCCAGTTCTAGGAACATAGTCTCCTAGGCAAAGTTGTTCAGAATAGTCCGTAGAACATTTCCCGCATACGCGTTTTTATAGAAAAATCGACCCGCTCTAATGTGTATATTTGCGTGTATTAAGATTTTCATTTAATTGTTATAAAATGTGCAGAGGATACAATTTTTTTATTTAAAAGCAAAAATTTGAAACAAAAATAACAACCTTAATTTCCTTAATTTTTTTATTTAAATTTTTTTTTTAGTTTTAAAATTTTCTAATGTAATATTTGCGTTTTAATACATAAATTTCATCAAAAAATTTCAAAATATTAATTTTTTTAAATTAAATGATTTAAAAATATAATTTATTGAATTATTCATGTTTTATATTAAAAATTAAGACGAAAAGTCCAGAATCCTAATTTTCCTTAATTTCTTTTTCAAAATGTTAGCTTTTTAATTATTTATAAAAATAATTTTATGAATTAATCATATTTTATATTTAAAACTAAAAACAAAAAACAAAAAAAATCCAAAGTCTTAATTTTTCTTAATTTTTTTCAAAATTTTCTCTATTTCATTATTTTAAAAAATTCAAATTTTATTGTAAAAATTCACGTTTTAATATATTAAATTCTAAAGTCTTAATTTTTCTTAATTTTTTCAAAAATTTTCTCTATTTATCTATCTAATTAATCATACTTTGTATTTAAAACTAAAAACACAAAATCCAAAGTATTAATTTTCCTTATTTTTTTTCAATATTTTTTCTATTTAATTCTTTTAAAATATTCAAATTTTATTTTAAAAATTCACGTTTTATTATATCAAATTAAAGCCAAAATTCCAAAGTCTTAACTATTCTTAATTTTTTTTTTTTCAAAATGTTAGCTATTTCATTATTTTACAAATGATTTAATGAATTAATCATACTTTATATTTAAACGTTAAAAAACCAAAAATTCAAACTTTTAAATTTACTTAATTTTTTTTCAAAATTTTCTCTCTTTCATAGTTTTGAAAAATGGTTTATTATTATGCATTTTTAATACTTAAATTTAAAAGAAAAATTCCAGTTCTTAATTTTCATTGATTTTTCTGTTTTTTTTTTTCGCTTTACATGTAATCAAATGTTTCAAAAAATGTTCTAATGAAATTTTCAAGTTTTTCGTATAAAATTGAACAAAAAATTCCAAAATCTAAATTTTCTTTAATTTTTTTCTAAAATTTTTTTTTTTTAATTTTTTAAAAAATTAATTAAAGAATTATTCATGTTTTGGATTTAAATTTGAAACAAAAATTCCAAAATCTTTATTTGCCTTAATTTTTTTTTTTAATTTTTTATATTTAATTGTTTCAAAAATTATTTAATGAATTATTCATGTTTTAGATTTAAATTTAAAACAAAAATTTCAAAGTCCTTATTTTCCTTAATTTCTGTTTTATTTTTTTTTTAATTCTTTATATTTAATCGTTTCAAAAAATTATTTAATGAATTACTCATGTTTTTGATTTAAAATAAAAAAATAATAACAATTAAAATTAAAGAAAAAAATTTAAGAAAAATTAAGACTAAAATTATGATTCCTTAAATTTGTCTCTTTAATTTTTATCTATTCAATTGATTTAAAAATTGTAAATAACTTAATTATTTCCTTTCACAATACCAGAATATTGAAAAAAATTATTTTTTAAAATTTCAAAATTTTTTAAGCATATTTTCTGTAGCTGTTTTCAAAATTTAAATAAAATATTTAATTAATTTTTGAGTTCTTTTTTATAATTAGGGTATTCACAAGGTGTCATATTGTGTCATATCGTCATATTGTCATATTTTTTTATGACTGTCATATTAGCACTGTTGTTGTTTCACATGCAAAATTAAAATATGACTGATACAACACTGCGCGGTATGTTTATTGAGTTCGCTATTCTATCGGGTGTATTTGTTTACAAATACAGCACTGCGTGGTATGTTTCTTGAGTTCGTTATTCTATCAGCTGTATTTGTTTACTTTCTTATTACTCGTATTGTGTGTAGAGTGTAGAAATATGACAAAATATGACATACAACAGTTAAGGGTGCTCACAAGTGTCGTATTTTTTAAGAATAATAAAATATGACATAAGACATACAACAAAGCTTGTGAATTGCCTAATTCTTTTAATGAGTACTGGTAAATATTTAAAAATTAAACAGAATTGAATATTTTTTTACTGCTTTTTTGTTCATAAAACTGATTTTTTTCAATAAAAAATATTATATCTCGAACCTTACCGTATCGAAAAACATTTAATAAAAATTAAAAGCATAATATATATTTTTTCATTAATATACCAATTAACCCACAACATTAGCAAATAGTTAACCGCCTTCGCAATTCTGCCAAATGTTTTTATGTTCGTCATTATAATTTAAAATATATTTTTAATTCATCCGATCATATTTAATTAATACAAAACAAATTATGAGCAAAATTATTCGCAATAAAAATTAATTTGCAATAAAAATTATTTTTGCAACAAAAAATTCCACCAAATAACTGTTCATTTGCTTCTTCGTTCTCACTAATTATTTTCACTGCGCCATTAATGAATTTGCTCGCTATATTTCAACACTCTCAGAGTGTGCCCGTGTTATTTTTTTTTTTTGTTTTGTGTTACTTTTTCACCTTTTTGTGGTTGCAACACTGCTCATGTCTTCTCTGCAAGCTATTAACCGAACAGAAATTACGAAAATTCAATTAAAATGCAATAATACCAAATTCAATTATAAAGTGAATAAAGTTGACAACAAATGAATACATAAGTCAGCGCGAGCAGAAGTTGGCGAGCGGCATTAAAACAAAAATAGCAATAATCAAATTATCTGCCTTAATTTGGTGTAAATTCAATTTTTTGTTAATTAACTGTAAAAACAAAAGCGTTATGTCAAAAAAATATGGAGAAATAGTACAATTTCGATTATTACATTTATTTTTCCATGAAACAAGAGAAAATTTTATTTAATTAAATTGGATTTAAAAATTAAAAAGTCATTTAATTTTAAAAATTAAATAAAGTTAATTAATTTTTAATTTTATTGTAAGTAAATAATAACGTGGAAACATGTCTTTTGCATTTTGATTTAAAATTTTTTGCTTAATTAATTAAAAAAAATTAATTGTTCTAAATTAAAAAAGCAAATTTATGGTTACAAAATTGTTTTTAAATAATAAATTATATTAAATATGAGAACTATTTTTAGTTAATTTTTTTTTTGTTGCTTTCAACAAATTCAAAAATTAATTAGTTTTGAAATTTTATTGAATTATGAAAAGTAAAAACATGTTTTTTTCGACTTAAATTATAATTTCGTTTATCTACTCAAATTAAAAAAAAAAAAATACAAAATTAAAAAAGATTAATTTTGACTTGCACAATAATTTTTAAACATTAATTGAACACTAAATTAGAAAATATTGAATATATTCCTTTGTCATTTTTTTTGTTTTTGTTAACTTCAACTAATTAAAGAATTAATTAATGCTCAATTATAAATTGAAAACAATTATATGTTTTCTTTTCGACTTAAATTATAATTTTGTTTATTTTATTAAATCAAAAAGAAATTTTTCAAAATTAAATTTATGCTTAACATAATAATTTTTAAATATTAATTGTCCACTAAATCATTAAATGTTAAATATACTTTTTAGTTAATCTTTTTTGTTTTGTTAATTTTAAATTAAATTAAATTTATTAATTAATTAAATAATTAATTAATACTGAATTTTGTTGAGAAAAAATAGCAAAACAAAGATTTTTTTCTTTTCGACATAAATTATAATTTTGTTTAGTCAATTAAATTAATTTTACAAAATTAGAAAAAAATGAATTAGTGCTTAACATAATAATTTTCAAATATTAGTTGAATACTAAATTATTATATTTTAATAATATTTTTTAGGTAACTTTTTATATTTTTTTGAATATAATTTTGTTTACTTAATTAAATTAGTTTTTCAAAATTAAAAAAAAATAATTAGTGTTTAACATAATAATTTCCAAACATTAGTTGAATACAAAATTATTATATTTTAATTAAATTTTAAGTATTTTTTTTTAATTTCAACTAATTAAATTACTATTCAATTCTGTTGAAATGATATAAAAATTGGCAACAATTATTAGATTTTCTTTTTGACTTAAAAAAATATTTTTTTTATTTGGCAAATTTATTATTTTTAATTAAAAAAATTAAAGAGAAATTGTTTACATCATTAAATATTTTTTAAATTTACTAAAAAATTAAATAATAAATATTTAAAATAATTTTTCAGTCCTTTAGTTTTATTTTGTTTGCTTATTTCAACTAATGATTTTAATTTAATTAAGGTTGAACAAAATTTATTTATTTTTAAAAATATTTCGATTTTTTTTTACTTTAAAATTACAATTTCTTTCGCTAATTTGGAAAAAATCATAAATATTTTTTATTGAAATATGAGAAAATAATTCAGCTCAATTGAATTAAATCTTTATTTTTTATCTTTTTTAAATTTATTTATATGCTTAGTATTAAGTTTTAGTCTTTTTGTATATTTATAATAATAACCTTAAATGTTTCTGCCGCGAAATTTAACCTGAACGAAATATTGTACATCAAGCAATTTAGTTCTCACGAAAGAAATCCAGAGATATCAATTCTTTAGCAACAAAATTTAAAAAAAATTTTAACTAAAAAATTATTTTCAATTTGTTGTAATACGTTATGAAATCCAAAATTTTAAATTTTTAAATATCGTCAAAATAATTTTACTTCTACATATAATTAATATTATTATTATAATTTTATAAATTTATTAAAATATAATTTCACATAACTTATATATATATTTTGTATATTTATATATATATATATATATATATATATGTATATATATATATATATATATATATATATACATTCATATTATATGAATGTACTCATTTGTTAATGCATAAGTTTAAACAAAACTCAATTCATGTGCAATAATTTTGACAAATCAAAATAAAATTTTACAAAAAGTCGTTATTTGTAGTAAAAGAAGTTGTTGTTGTTGTTTTCTTTAAGAACCTTGACGTACTTAAATTCTAATTGTTCGCATTATATTTTCGAGCATAATTAGGAGTTCGCTCCATGTATATAAGATAAAATACTAAAAGGCATAAAGGCAAAATCCGAATTATTATTGCCAAAGCACAGAGCAAAAAAAATAAATAAATAAGCCTGAAAGCTGTCTTACGTCATATCGTCCTATTAGCTTACTGGTAACATTTTCGAAAATATTCGAAAGAATATTTTTGCAAAGAATGTCACCAGTAATTGAGGATCAAAATATCATACCTGAACATCAGTTTGGGTTCAGAAT
>JBAWJQ010005983.1:0-120639 GCA_037783105.1 Bactrocera zonata | reverse complement strand
GAGTATATCTTGGTGCATTAACACGAATAAGCCCAATAAAAAGTAAAACGATAAATAAATGATATCGCAAAATGTGATGAAAAATATTATAACAATACAATAGCCCTTGGAGATATGGCGCCATATGCTTTGAATGACAGTCGTTTGTTTTTCCATAAAATTTCGAAGATCATTACAATAAATATGGTATTTCTTTACTATACGACTTCATAGGTAGTAATTTCCTTCAATAATGGATTTTACTGGAATGAAAAATTTATTTTATAAATTTTTTTCAATAATTGTTATTGGCTATAAGAAAAAATTACTTAACTGAATTGGTATTTAATTAATCAATAAAACAAGGAATAGCACTGAAGGTTTGGCAAGTTAAGACCATGGGTCGGAAAAAATTAAGCAATTAGTTCAAAACCTACCAAAGAAGTTGTCTATATGTAAGCGTGGTAGCATTTGTAAAGCACTTTTTACTTTGCTTTGCCCCTTTTGGCAAAAAAAGGCTGAATCACCTTGACCTTCACTTAAATAAATACCCAGATAAAAACCTGATACCAAAAGTAACCCATTTAGCAGACTTCTGATAGACTCAAATGGTAGAAGCGATATAGAGGACGACTAGTAAGTTGGAAAACATAAAAGTAATACAAATAAATTGAGAATAACTTTCACATTCTCTGTCATTTGTAACCGAGCTATTCCTCACTCAGACGGCAAGTCATCTGCAATGCCTTACCTTCCAGCGCCGATTTGTTGTCAGTCTCCCTGTCACTCTGTCATCACGTGTGCCATACACACGACTTACTTTACTGCATTCGCTACTTACTTATATCATCTGTATTATTTTTTTATATTTTTGTGAACAATTTTATTTCCTTTAAGCGCATAGGTGACTGCTTCATTAACAGCGTCACTTGGTTTGCGGCAATGTTCTTTGGAAGTAGTTCTCTTAAATTTGTTGGCTTGGTTGCCATTCGAGCGTATTGTCAAGCAAAACTATGCATTTTTGTTTTTTTTTGTTTTCTCTTACAACTGGTTTCGTATACAATGCGCAACAGTAACGCTTGCTGGCGGCAAAGTGTCTCTAAATTCATTCTTGCAGCTTTTACGTTTTGCTTGTTGCAAGGAATTTTTTCTTTCTTCGTTTTATATATGACATGTGACTGTTTGTTGTTTATTTTAAGCCTTTATTTTCAGTGAAACAAACGTTAGACTCTAGAAATATAAAAAATTATTTACTTTTTTATGCATTATTAAAGCGCTGTTCGTGGGAGCGTATGAGTAATATCAGTCGACAGATTACTTATCAAAACTTTTGCTAAAAGTTTATGACAGAAATACAGTTTCTCAACAAATTGTATGACATTAAATTATCTAAGCTTTCAGCTTGAATATATTTTATTATGAAGTAATAACATTCTGTCGGTAACTATTTTTATCGTAAGAGCCTCAAGGAACAGACTTTTTCCTGTGAATCACTGAAAACTATATTATCCATCAACCACACTTTGAATCTGTCATAACGAGGTTTTTTGAGAGATGATACACAAATTCGCGGTCAGCGAATTCAGCAAGAATAGCCCTACTTTTTAATAAAAAAAATTTTATAACTAAATTCTAAGTTCTTCTTGAAATTATCCAATTCAACTATCAATTTTTAACACAATGTTATTGCAAAAATGTCATGGTTGCGCATAAAGTCAACCGTTTTGCTGAACTATTTTAGTAATTCCACTGCCATGTCGCCGTGTATATACTTCAATTGACTTGCGTGCGAGTAAGCATTAAAAGTTCCATGCAAATAAGTTTGTTTTCGACGAGTTGAGAAGTTAAATATTATTATGGTATAAGCGATTTTATTAAGTGCTGAATAATGCTTCAATTTCCCTTCTTAATATGCCGACCATTTAGATTTAATAACCTTTAAGTAAGCATTTTATTACTATTTTATTATAAGTACTAAAGCACATGTATGCGATAAACATGAAAACACAGCTTCACACAACACGTACAAGCTGTAAAAGAATGTATGTTTGCTCACCTTCGAAACACCACAAAACCACTAAGAACATTGAAATAAATGCGAATATAAATAATAAACCAGGCATGTGAGGGAGGCTAACTAAAGAACTCCTACAACCATTGTGGATGTTGCGACGCATAACTCCGAATACTTATAATCCAGCATACCTGGTTATTCGAAAATCTTTGTATTAGGTATGTGTGGGCTCAGGAAAGTATTGACCCCATTCAAGCCATTTTTGATACACAGAATAACTATTGTCTGGAAAAGATTCTATCTGAATTTCTATTGTTTATGTCACAGATTGGCCAATATTTGCGGTCAAAAGTAAACTATAAATACTGGGGTCCACATATTCGGTACCCAGGGGCTTGAACAGTTTTGGTTGGATTTGAAACAATTTTGCTCCTAAGGTAGTATACTTGAAGAGAATTATTATTGCAAAGCTTTATCCCTTTGTATTACTTACTTATTGTTTCCTGTTCTTGAAAGTGAAAGAATCAAAAGGTATTTAAAACTGTGTTATATGAAGGTATGCGGGATTGTGCCCCGATTTCGCAAATTTGTACACTTTGACAAAGGAACATGAGAAAAATGCCACGAAATAAATTTAGTCGTAATCGGTCTGTTGGGTCCGAGATATGTGATTTCACCAAGAAGTGGCGGGTATCACACCCATTGTCCTATTTTCAAATCGGCTCCCGTAAAGCCCTCTCATACCATCTCGGGGCAAAAATTTTTGTCTCTGACATAATTGGTTATTGATTTATAGCGCTTTTAGAAGTATTGGACAGTACCGTTATGTGGAGAGTGAGCGGAGTTATCTTCCGATATCATCTATTTTCACACTGCCGATAGGAGTGTTCTGTGTTATTATGCTGAGCAAATTTTATTGTTGTAACTTTAAACTTTATAAGATATTAAACTTTTTCAAAATCGTTTCCCCACAGTCACCCCTTGCTACTTTTTTCTTTACTAAGGAACACACATACTAAGTTTCACTAAAATATCTCAATTTTTACTCAAGTTATATCTTGCACGGACGGAAGGATGGACGGACGGACGCCGAAAGAAGCAAAGTAAGAGGAAGACCTCCACCCTCTGGAAGGACCAAGTGGAGAAGGACCTGCCTTCGCATGGAATCTCCATTTGGCGCCACCTTGCAAAAAGAAGAAATGACTGGCGTTGTTGTTAAGTCGGCTATAACCGTGTAAGCGCCAGTAAAGAAAAAGTAAGTGTATGCATTGCATGTGAAAATCCCCACTTGAGCTTAAATCTATCATTAAAAATCTTGTGGAATCATTTAGTAAACCGTTGACCCACCAGTAAATGCCCACAGTCAACCGGGCCCTTAACACCTTTTTCTATTAAAACTGCCTTTGTTGTCTTCGCTTTGTTATTCTACTTTTTTCTTTACTGCTGATCTCTTTCTTTGCAGCCTTTGTTGCTGCATTTGCATTTGTCTTATTGTTGTTAGAATTTCTGTTGTCTTTTGTTGTTACCACTCCAACTACAATTGCTACAAACAACTGTTTTTTCTGGCTCTCACACTTACTATGTAAAGCAGTCATGCGTATATATAGTTCTATGTAGTATTTATGTATAATTTCCGTGGATATGAAAAATGGCGCCGCTACCATTGTAAAAATCAAATCGGTGCGTGTATATATCCATGGAAATAAAGCATGTCTTATTTCCACGTTGAAAATTCTAAACTGAAAAATATTAACCAAGCTCTAAGCCAACCTCTTACTATGGAAAACATATTTAGCGTAAATAAAAGTAGTTTTTGAATTTAAGTGAGTGCACCGAACGAAGGCACTTTTCATCAGGACAAGATGCACCTTGGTGTTTATGGTGGTTACAAAAAATCAGCGGCAATTTAGCATGAGCGGCTTTCTCTAAACTTAAACAGACATAAACACGTAAACGAAAACAATAACTTTGTCTAAGAGACTTTTTGTCAGAAATCAGTTTCGAGCCAGGGATTTTTAAAGCAAAGTTTTTTTCGAGATCATAAAAATTTCTTTGTTAATTTTTGAGAGATCCAAATTTAATTTAACACATAGGTGCATTTTTATAATCTGTTTGGTTGGAGTTGTTCAACAACTTAATCGATGCTAAACCTGTATTCACTATTTCACTTCAAAATCAAACTAAGTGATTTATAGTACATAGGGAACCGATGCTCACAGGAAAAAAGTCTTGCAACAATGAAGACTCTGAGATCATAATACAAAAAATTAGAAATGTTGAAAATGAATTGCTTTGGCTACTAACTTCTCCAAAATAACGCAAGCTTCTTTGCGGTTAAACGCTTGAGTGGAATCTTCAGAGGTGTGCCATAAAGGAGGAATATGCAACGCTCCTGGCAGCCAACACAATGATACGACAAAATAAATAGTCATAGTTACTGATCGGATATTTATTTGGCAAAATAAGAATATTTCTCCCACAATACACAAAAAAAGTATTTTTTAAAGTATTCATTTTATTAAAGAAAACAAGAAAAAACGTTAATTTCGGTTGCATCGAAGCAATGTAAATACCCTTCACAGGTGCATTTCTGTTAGTAACTATTTGTTCAGTTTATATGGCAGCTATATGTTATAGTGGTCCGATATCGGCCGTTCCGTCAAATGAACCGCTTTTTGAAGAGAAAATGAGGTTTGCAAAACGATATCTTAAAAACTGAGGGACTGGTTCGTATATATACAGACGGTCAGACGGACGGACATGGCTAAATCGACTCAGCTCAACATACTGATCATTTATGGGGATACCCTCATGTCAACTCATATATTTTACCACTTTCTACGAAATTTTTTTATGTGACAACAAAAATTCAATCATTTTAATTTTTTAATGTATTTTTATATGTATTTTGAAATGTACAAAAAATGTTTTTTTTTCGTTTTTTTACATTTTTAATATATTTTATTAACAAATTCATATTTATTAACAAAAAAAAGTAGTTCACGGGTCATGGTGATAGCGACTGTTCATGTTGTCAGAAATAAAAAAATATAATGGATTATTATTCAGTAGTTCTGCGGCTATCGTTCCTACCAAATATAATCAATTTCATTAAAAAAAATTTCGAACTTCAAAAAAAAGTCACGTAAATTTTGTTTTTTTTTCGTTAAAAATCGTTTAAAAAAATATTTTTGAAAATAAACAATTCTGGTAGGGACGGTAACTATAAATGAGTAGAAGAATATATGTAAATTTTAAAGCAATCGGTTAAATACTTTTGTTTTTAGAACCATGACAGTTTCAGAAAATGATGATTCGAGACAAATGCGTTTAGAAACGTAGCAGCTGCAGACTTGTCATGGCGCCTGGTAGACAGTCGCTTACGACACGTCGGCGACTATGAGCTGTAACTTATCAAATACTATGAATTTCGGTCTGAATTTTTCACAGCATGTTTTTAATGGGTTTTACTATCAAAATATAAAAAAAATCGATTTTTCCAGTGATTACATGAGAATATATATATATATACTTTATAGGGTCTCCGAAGCTTCCTTCTGCGTGTTACAAACTTCGTGACAAACTTAAAATACCCTGTTCAGGGTATAAAAAGAGACGATAATAATACCATAAAATACATAGTATATGTTGAGGAATAAAGGTGAAGCAAAAGTAAGGGTAATACAGTAATAGGTATAATGCAAAACCACAAACTCCACAACACAAAAGCCGTAAAATGTGATAACGAGTCGAGGGAAATCAAAGGACAACAAGTTGCTCAAAGTTCAAGCGGAAGCGTACGCTGTAGGACGATATTCAGCGATACGAACGTAGTGCGGGAGTTCAATTTCGAAAATTCATAAAAACAACAACAACAATAATTGTCATTATAACAGCATGTCAGCACTTGAAAGTAAAAAGCAAAACGAAACAACGGAAGCAACAATCTTGACGCTTGAGTTTTGAGTGTTCACAAATCGAGGGGCAACTTTGCTGGCTGGCATGGCATGCTTTGTGTCATACTTCTTCTTACTTGACTACATACCGGGCACTTGTACACGCTTGAAAGTTGAGACGAAAGTAGCTCGGCAATGTCATCAAGTGCACTCGCTAAAATGCGAAACAGAAGAAGCGCAAGCACTCTTGCAAACACAGCAACATATACACACATACACTTAAATGAATTGGCTTGCGATATTTTCCTTAAAGCATAATTAAACTTTTTGTCACCCTCTGATGTTGAACCGTTTCAAGTGACGGAAATGAGTGTTAGAGAAAATCTAAAGAACCAAATAATGGGGCATATTGAAAAAACGGTGTGTGGCATGCCACTTTTGCTGACATTTAAAGTGATTAATGATGTGTTATTGATATTGGTAACGTTGCAATTTTTGTCGGGCAAATATCTGGCTTAACGATCTTCACAAATGTATTTAAGAAAATAAGAAATAATAGCAAAGTTGAAAATCTTATGGAAGAAAAAATCATAGTTGAAGAAAGGCGATGATTTTGAAAGGCATTTTTTAAACTGGTGACCACCTAATAAACCTGCATTTGACTGTATAGGTTAGTTTTGCTGGTGTTTATGTTTTCGTAGTTCAACTAACTACTTAGAATGATAAAATCTGCTGAGTTTTCATCGATATCGTCTAACGATAAGTTAAGAAAACGTATATTTGAGCGACTTTAAACTACAAATTAAGGAGTTTTAAATGATATCCAATTCTTCCTATTTTTTCAAACATTATTATGTAACTCCACATAGACTGCTTTTAGTTCACTGTTAGTTAGACTTCGGTAATTTCTTCGAAAAAACATGTTGGATAACTTGAGTTTGGCAACTTCATATCCAACGGACCGAATGCCATAGCTGATTTTTTAGCTAATTCCATTTACTTAAAGTTCCCCCAATAAAAATAAAAGGCGGAGTCAGATCATATGATGTAGTTAGCATCATTTAGGGCTTATATTAGTAATACTCATCGAATGAACTTTGAATAGTTTGTCTGCAGCGCTCACCACATCCGTTAAGGTTGGCTACATACTATATGCCTCATACTTTCGTGCTTACATTTAAATATACCTTTTTCCAACTACATAACATTGCTGAAAAGTATTCAGAATAGCCTGTTAACAAATATTTGAATTAGGTAAACACTTTCAACGCCACGAGTAATATATTTTTTATAACGAAAACTTAAGACTTAACTTTTGGAATATCAAGACTTAGACACTTGGGAGCACATACCTTCGGACATCCCACCGATCGGGCGGGCATAGAAATTAAGCGCCTCTGCAAATTTGTACTGGCTACTAAGCGGTTTGCCGATCTCTAAGTCCGAACACGGGAGTTCGATTTTCAATGGCTTCATAAAGGACTACATCTATTAGTTCACGTGCGCTCTCTGATCAGCCATCTAACCTAACCTAAACTAAGGCATATATCAAAATATGGTAATTTTTAGTTATTAACCAAAATATTTATCTCCTTTTGACGTTCATTAAGACTGTTACAATATCTTCAAATTATTGTATGACAGATATATAATGTGCGATTTGTCAGTTAAGAGGATATTTGATATTTATTTTACCCAAAATGATCGATATCAGTCCACTACTCGAAGCCCTTATAACGATTGTGAACATATCCAACCCTTCGTTTGGCCTTACATGGTCAGTATATGAGATATAACATTGGGCTTCGGTATACATGTAAACATACAGAGCACAATAAAGAACGTTTCTGGTCTGAGTCATTCTCCAAGCAGAATCCAGAATAAACAAGCTGAACAGATTACATACCAATTATCGGTTTATTCTCAGATTGTTATCAGTGATGACCGCTACAAGAAAATAATGAGACATTTTAGCGTCCTGCAAGTAGCAATGTACTGAACAAGTAACACCTCCCCTTAAGTCATCAATTATTTTATGACCAAAACATACCAGAATTTGGCTTGTGGGGTAACCATCTGGATCATGTGGTTTGATTTTGAGAATATCCGTCGCGTTAGTGACGAGATAAGGTTCGCTACAAATTTCAAAAAATCAATGTGAGCACACAATCGCCGTGGCCATATGTTCCATAATCTATTCAGACACAAAATTATTTAAAATTCACCATTACCAAGCTCTCTAACTTTATTTAAATTTATTTCATTACAGTACGCAATCGAAATGCATAGAATTCCTTCGACTACCTAAGGAACTTAATTTAGCTTTTTTACTTTCAGCTCCAGTCAAATTAGTTACCATTTGCATTTTATCTAGCTACTTTCGCCGTTTGCTTTCTCCGGGTACCACTCGACGCAGGAATAATTAACAAGTTCATTTGCTCAGCCAACAGATTGAAACGCGTCATTATTGGCGAATGAGAAACAGTAAAATAAGTGAAAATAGAAGAAAATTGTAGTCGCAATAAAATATTGTGCTCTGGCGAAAACGATAAGACATTGCGAAAAGTTCTTCCGTCTCTTGTGAAGTCTTCTGATCTTTCTTACGGCTTGGATTATTTGTTTTCCACTACCTTGATATATTTGTCACTTTTCTCATTTGTTGTTACAATCATTTGGTTTTGTTGTTGCTTCTCCGCTGTTTTCATAAGCATGCTTCTAACGCTTTTTTCAGGAAACGCGTAAATTGCAGTTTTAAACTTCATTAAGTGAATGACAGCAAAACAATCTCCCTACAGTCTGTCAATATTAAAGCTAAGTGGATCAAACCACGTCAAGTGGTCCACGAAAATTTCGAAAAATTACTGAATTTGAAAATTATCAGTTCATTAGGAAGGGGACCAGATGCATACCAAGTGATATAAATATTTCGTTTTTTTTCCCGCGCGCTATAACTGCTCCTTCGACACCCCATTACTACTACTTTATTACGCTCAATGCCATTGATGATGGTATTACGGCAAACACGCAAGTCTGGCAAACTTTAACTGTAATCGAACTAATGCCTAGCAATAGTTTTATGCTACAGCTGGAAGCATAGTTGCAATCACACACACTTACGTTTCAAATTTGTATGTGACACGCCATCAGCGATGTTTATTTATGTTTATTGCATGTCACAGCCATTGAAAGGGTGCGATACAGTCAACGCGCCAGTCAACGGAACTGTCACCGGTCATGTGGCTGCCGGTGCCATAAATGTTTGTGGCAAAATGCGAGCACCGAGCACAGTCATTTGCAGCAGGCTGGCTTGCATATGATGTCTGTTTAGGGCTTGCCATTTTTAGAGACAATGACAAAGAAGTGAGCAATGTCTAAGTTCGAGGACCACAAAGTATTTTCTCTTCAACTTATCTTTCACCGCCATATTTAGAATACTCACGTTTACTTATGAACATCAAATTACTCATAGGATGGACTTAGTCTGTAATATTTTTGGGCACTGAAGACGTTGTGTGTCATTTCCGTAAGTCATCCAACTAACATTTTGCATCGGAAATAGTTCATCCTTCTGTGTACATATATACCAAGTCTACATACCTTTCTTAACTTTAATGTCTAGGTCGTTTGCATTTTTCTGCCGTAACTAGGTCTAATAAAACTGTTTTCGTTTGCCAGTAGAATATTTTAGTGGTAACTTTGATCCGATTTCAAGGAAAAGTTATTTATTTACTTACAATTACACTCAGGCAGAATTAATATAATAGAAACACTAACTAATAATTTAGTGAATAAGGGGAGTGGTTAATGGTTAAAATGTGATTTTTGGTATAATAGTCGTCCTTCGAATGTTGGATTCTGAGCAATTTTTGGTCGTCAGTCAATTTGTGCGGAACAGACCGTGCACACACCTTTACTAAGCCCAAATGTTCGGTCACAATGCGATAAATCGATGTTTAGGAGATGTTCAATTCCATTTCCATGACTTTTAATGAGGATTTCGGCTGACTTTTGATGAATTCACGGACAGTTTCGATGGAATTTCCGATGATCACGGATTTTGATTGGTCCACATGTTGATCGTCATTTATGTTCTCACAATCACTTTGAAAACGTAAAAATCACTCGTGCACTCTGCCACGGGATAGGCAATCATTGCCATAAACTTGTTTCATCAATTGAAACGTTTTTCGGTAAAAGTTTTACTAATTTTAAAACAAAATTTAATATTGGCTTTTTATTCGAAATTCATTTTCGCACCGATAACACAAACATACTGACACTTAAAACGCAATAACTGCACTTCCAATCAATGAAATGTCACTGGACAATCGATAAAGATAAAAAAGTCCTATTTACTTTGGAACACACCTTGTATTACCAAATGAGGCATAATGGCCATAATCGGTATATATTTAATAAGCATTAATTTCATAACACAATACATAAGATCCTCGCTTTGACCACAAAATTTGTTGACTCTGAAGGGTAAAGTCTATGTTTTAAAACTGACTTGTTTGACCGACGCGAAAGTACATTAGTCTTTGTCACTGTGAAGTGATCTAATAATCAAATATATGGCGCTAGTATCAAATTATGTTAGTAATAGACGTTTAGATTAGTCAGAGCTCAATACAAAATTATAAATCTAAATTTCAACAGAAATGCTTAAAAGAAAAAAATAATTACCAAACGAGAACTAAATTTCTCACAATTTAAAAATGATCGAAATGTTAGTGGAGACCTTTTAACAACAACTACAGAAATTAGTAAATTTTCTCTTTACTTATTACTTTCCTTATATATATATCAACATAAATAACGTCATATATGCCCATGGAAGCCAGTATTCTATGCAGACACTATCTTTTGAGTTTAGAATAAATATAGTTGCTCATGCGACTACAAATGTAGTTTGTTACATTGATAGCTGACAGTTGTTTGAAGTTATTTATTTAGTTTGACAGTATTCTGCACTTTTCACCAACTCCACGGGCACTGACTTGTCACACTTGCTGACATTTTACTGTGCAATTTAATTACGACCCAAAGGCTTACATAACATACCTACTGACTGTAACAACAACACCATAACCAGTTATAATAACTTTTCAGTTGTCCACAAATGCAACACTTCAGGCTTTGTTGCTTTAATACCGTCTCTTGTAATGTAGCTGACAGATATCATTATTATTTACCCACATTTAGTTATAGTGTTGAATTGTGCTTGTGAGTTTTGCTGCAAAAACACAAGCCCTACTGCAAATGCCCCCAAGTGTTGACAGCAATGAACTTGCCACAGTTCTGTGGTGAAGAATTAAAACATTATTCGGGCATTTTAAAAAAAGACACGATTAGGGGGAAAATCGAGAATCGAACACATCAACTCTTTTTTGCACTTTGCCAGGCGAATGTTGACTGTTCAAAACACGATTCAAACGCAACAAAATCATATTCATTTTCGTGGGTTATATTTCTAATTATAAAACCTCATTTTATTTTAAATATTTTTTTTATTTTAGCATACACAATTGGGTCAATTAATATTGCTAAAATATTGGAAGTGTCGAAAAGTAATTGTACATTCTTAACGTTTTGTTTGGTTTAACTCGGTTGGAATATTCAATGGATTTTGCAAGGAAAGGACTTACGCAAACTTTAGATCGATATCGAGAATTTAGTCAAACCCAATAGTTCAAGATTTACAAATTTGGAAAAAGTTAATTTTGTCTGATGATTTTCAAGCACCATATCCTTCACGTTTTTGACATTTTCATCTCTTGGTTGTTTAACCAATTTGTTTCCATTACAACTTCAAGTATGTGTGTGTGAGGGTAGTTATAAGACGTATAATTACCAACACTTTCGCCTTGATTGCTTAATACTTAATACAAACTGACAACATTATCGTACAAAAATGTGTACGTGAGCAAAGTAAAAGTTAATTAAAGCTCAGTTTTTTTGGTATTTTATAAATTTTCTTATCGAACTTTTTCGCGCGCTTCGATATACATACATATTTTGTCATGCATAATATTTCCTCCTTTTTCATTCCTCGTTTTCATTCATTTCTCAAAATTTGCGTGCTCGAAATGACAATCGCGATACATTAGTTTCATTAAGTTACGTATACGCCATGGCTAATCAATAGATACGACTGGGGTGCCACGCGCTGGCTGTCAGCATTATGTTTAATCGAATAAATCAAGACTGTTGCAAATTAAAGCATTCATCACAAACGGCGTACAAGTCTTTACGTGGCATATGATGGTCGCTGCCACCGCAGGATATAAGTTGAGGACTGCGAGTAGCGCGCGTGTGGCATTCATGCAGTATTGTATCGTATTATTATGCTGCTATATATTTATCGATATCGATTTTATTGATTATCTCCTCTGCGACATTGCGCGTGCATGAACCCAGACTCATGTTAACTGCGTCTATGTCGTGCTATGCGCACAAATTCGCATAAAATATGAGTTTAATGAGCTGCGAGGCTACTGAGGGTGCTGTTTAGCCATGTACACAAACTCGCAATCGCATGTATGTATGTGCTTGATGTTTCTCGCTTGTATGGCTTGTAAGCATATGTTCCCCAACATAAATTAAGAAACAGCAAAATGTACGCGCTTGTGTTTAAACGGGATTATATGCATTAAGGGTTCAAGATTTATATTCACCTTTTCAAATATGACACATACAATTTTCATATTTCATATAAAGAGATTATAATATAGGAATTGAAAGTTTAAGGACATTTTTTTCCACTTCCATGCTTTGCTTTCCCTATGCATATGTACAGCTCAATGTCCGAGATGAAATTTTTGTTTCTATTTATAATTATCCAGTGCATTAAGTCAAGTGTACCAAGCAGTAACATTGCATTAGCTTTTTCACAGCCAAAACAACAACAATAAAATGAAATAGATAAGCAAGTTCGGTATACTCCATTTGCAGTCAGCAGTACGAGATCATATCACAACATCTCAGGGTATTTGAAAGCATTATCAAAAATCGGCTTATAATTCTGCCTACTTTAATATAGTAAGCATATTTTCCTATAAACACTTCTTCACGTTTATGTCTTAACCTTACTTCCTAGTTGGCAATTTTTGTTGCTTTTGTGTGGTCACAATTTCAAATGAAAATCTGTTGTCAAAGCATATTCACGGCGCCGAAATCTTGGAAAAACTTAATGAGAGCGAAATTAGTTAAATTAGTGTATGACGCTATACGTTGAAAGCACAAATTTTTATTTATAATAAAATGAAATATGTATTAACTTTAATTTAACAATCATGCACTGAAAGAAATATTGTTAGTGAATATACTGCTTAATAATCCTGACAAACGCATTCTCTTTTTATTTAATGTACGGCCAGAGACGATACGTTAAGCATATGTGCAAAGTAAGTATAACATTAACAGTTCAGAAGTGGGATAGTGTGTGAAATGATGCCACAAATGAACGTAATCGGATGAACGCATTAAAAGTAGCAAAAAAAGAAGCTGTGAAAAAAAAGAAGACAATTTCAAGTCTAAAAGTGCAGGAGCGCTAGCGCTCCAACAATCGCAATTTCGGCAATCGGCAGTTTTATTTGAATATGAAATTTAAAGAGTGAGTGCGAAAGAATCGGTCGCGTTTCAAGACAAAATCGGCACTGTTAATGTTATACTTACTTTGCACATATGCTTAACGTATCGTCTCTGGCCGTACATTAAATAAAAAGAGAATGCGTTTGTCAGGATTATTAAGCAGTATATTCACTAACAATATTTCTTTCAGTGCATGATTGTTAAATAAAAGTTAATACATATTTCATTTTATTATAAATTAATTTAAAAGAAACGGAACAATATTAGAATATATCATGGTATACGTGTCACGGCGTCGGTCGTTGATTGCTCACTACTCGTATTCTTCTTCTTCTCGATGTTTTTGACATTCATTTACAATATATACAACCATATATCTATCTCGATTAGTTTCCAGTAATGATAATTAATATACTCTGCAGCAGCAAGTTGCAAGGGTATAAAAATATTCCATTCATAAAATAAACACAATTTTTTCACAATATTTTTTTCTATGCTTTTATTTTATATTTGGATTATATCAAATTTTTTAATAAAGGTTTATTACATAAATTCTGTTAAAATTTTTTTTCGAATTACCATTTATTATTTATTAACAGTCCATTAGCGTCGAAGCTGAACGATTTTATATTACGTTGCAAAGGTAACAACTGCTTGGTTTTGACAATTTTCTGCAACAATACTAAATCACTCCAATCGTGCTGCGGATGCGGACACGTGCTTATAGTCCAACGGACGACCGTGGACTATGCTAGCTGCTAGCGAATGAGGGACAACTTTACACTGGATGTCGAAAGACCAAACCAGCTGCCACCAAGAAAGGCTTTCTTCTGCTGTACTGTTTGTATGTGTGAGCTAATATCGTAAACGTGATTCGTGAGCTCGAAGCGTTCAATATGCGTCACATATGTATGTGTTCATTTCGAAAACGCTTGATGGCCGCGTTAAGAACGGAGAAGCAACATGTTGGTGTGGGTATTGTTTGCATTGTATATGCACGTGCTAATGCTTGGTGTTGCTTTTGCAGCACTCTCAGCTGTTATAAGCATGATGAATATGTGTTTTTCTTTGTATGTGTGCCGTTTATCCGTGTTTCTTCAGAATCGGTTTATTCTGTCGTGCACACACATATACACATGCATATATACATGTATATGATCATGCAAGTGCCAATTTGACGTTAGCGCATACGACAAGTACCTTTTGTGGTTGTTGTTACCAAACACTTGCAACCATAACTCATGCAACGGTTTCTGAAGTTTTTCACTCAAAACAAAAGCTTTGTGCTTGTTGCTTTCGTAAGCTTTTGATATGTTTGTTTACACACAAGCGAATAACCATACATACTCACACATATGCATATGTATGGTATAATTTTAGTTATTTTGCTGCTCTTGTAAATTGTTGCAACTTGATTGTGTTAGTTGCACAAATTCAATTGTTGCGCCAGTCAGCGTACTGGAACTGCGCATATCATTTGTAAGTCATCAAAATGTACTCCTGTGCCCTCGAATGTGTTAAATTTTTTTGCATTGCTTGAGCTAGCCTTGAAGATACGATGCTCTTTTACACAGGTGTGCATTTATTTTTGTATTTGTAATTTTAAACTGCTGTGTGCAACAATTGGAAAGTCGATAAGCATGACAGCACAGACGCCTTGTCGGTCAGATGCGCTCACCACCGCCAAAAAAAAATATTTGCTTTAACGCGACACCGTGGGGCGCGATATAAGAGAATGGCTTGAAAAGAACGGAAGCCAAAATAAAGAATAAAAATTTCGAGTTATGGAACTAATAAACATTTTCGAGTAGAGCTACTATGAATCTCCTTAAGGAGGTAGACTGTCCCAGATCCATCAAGAAAATGTAATTTTTACGATATTCTTTTTTTCATTTCTTCACCACTACGATTTAATTTTTCTTATATCCGTTGAGAGTCATATGACTGACTTACCCTAATTGCTCTCCACTGCATTATTCAACTTAGTTAATTTTTCATTTTATCCTAGCTCAATAGTTATCATACACTTAACCACATATTGCAAACCGCACGTAGCAGTTAAGTGCCATTTCTTTCAGAAAACCACAATCACGCATGTGAACATATGAGAAATCAAATGCTCAAGTGGTTGAAATTTAAAGATTATTGATAAACTATGAACGCTTTGTGTATCAGATGTGCTTTTCAGAGCAAAAGTAATTTATACATGTGTGTGCAGACGTATATGGACATATATATGTATATACACGAATCAATTAAGTTAAGTAAATAACACCAAGTTCGTGCAAAAAATGGAATAATTTTTTACGAAGTATGTGCTATTATAAGTCAGTTATATCTTGTGAAAGTAGAAAATATCATAGAAATCAATTAAATGAATATATTATCAAGCAACTTCACGTCAATGAAGGCATTCTCCGGAAAAGCCTGGAGTGCCGAGCTGCATGCTGCTGGGATCCATTCTGTCGTTTCAAAATGGTTGCCATGCATCTGCCTTCTCAGGCAAGGAAACCATTACGTTATTCCTGTATATCCTGTGATAACGTTATTCAAAAATTGGGGCCACTTTTCGAACATATGTATGTGAAGTTCAAATTTTCTTGGCACACTTCCACTCGCCGCAATTTTTGGTCATCAGTGAGCACTCTTAGGACCATCTTCGTGCACCCCTTGCGCATATTCAAATTCTCTGTCATAATATCATGAACCACAGATTTTGATAAATTTAACATTTGGGCAATTAAACGAGTACTTAGTCAACGGTCTGAGTTCATGTGACACGAGTCACATCGTCGGTGTTTGTCGAAGTAGCCTGTCACTCAGCACGGTCGTCATCAGCAACCTCTTCCGTCAATCCAAAAAGGCCTGGTGCTACCGAAACGTATTACTTCTTGCTAAAGCAACATTTAAAGACATAAAAGTTAAATTTCCCTATCAAAATCCGCAAATTTGTTCGGAGTTAGCCAAAAAAATCATGACGTTATGAGACAAAACGAAACCCAAAAGCATATAATACACCAAGCTTAGATAAAGGACTTCTCAACAATTTTTTTTTTTTACCAGTATAATTACTTAATTGTCATAGCCATGGATAAAGAATTTTTGGCATTGACTCATTAAAAAAATTCGTAAAGAAGTTCGAACTGTATTAAAGATTAAAAATATTTGTTGGTATTGATTTGGAAGACATTTGTAATTACAATAAAAGAGATAATTTACCATGTAATTAGCTTTTTTTATAGGAGTTAAAAAATTTAGCAATAGTTTCCTTTATCAAGTTGATTGACGAAGCGATTAACAAAGCATACTTCTGACCAAGACCCAAGACTGTCTAGTTGACTATGTCAGCAAGAAAAAGTTTGAATTTATTTTGTTAAAAAAAGAATAGAAGAGAGCGAAATGTCATATTTGAAAAACAATAAATATTTTCAAATATGATCTATAATTTCGAATGTGTTTCCAGTTATTCAGAAAAAGATTTAAATTTTCTTAGTTTTCCATTGGTTCCCCGATATGATGGCAAAGAAACAAATCTTGTTAATTGAAAATGTTTTGAGCATAATAAACCTCAAAAATTAATTAAAATAGCGGATGCATAGCAAACGAATCATTCTTGGACAAGCTGAAAAATCTTCCTCACTAACCCTTTTTCAAAAAAAATATATATTTAATATTCTCTATAGAGAAACTTACGATGTTTTACGAAAACTTCACTTGAAACTATTTTTATTTACTTTATCAAAAAATTTATAGGAACTAAAAGTTGCATATTCCCTGGCCATATAAAGGTCACATTCACGGTGTTGCCTTTCGCAGCTCAAATTCCAAGTTTATAGACTCGCAAGCAGCAGCAAGAGCAACAGTGCAGGCAAAGTGCATGCAACAACTTGCACCTTGAAATGCCGCATTTGTGTTATTTATGAGCAATATAAATGTTGCGACATATACAGAGCCGTTATACGCACCACCGGCTGTTGACTTTTATGAGGCTTGCTAGGTTTCGCACTGAGTTTGTTTTTTACATGATTCTTCCGCAGTGCTTCGTGAGATATTTGTTCGTATGTAGTAAATATGTTTGTATTATGTAGACAAAGTGTGCCACTGACCCCAGCAGTTTCGAAAGAATTATTGCTGGGAATAAGAGTAAGAAGCAGTATTGAAAAAAGACTTAAAGAGATTTAAAAGAAAAATGCTGTGGTCTTAAATAGGGTAGCTCTGAGCCAGCATGCGGACTGCAAATTAAATGGTGAGCCTAATGAGATACATTTATATAGGTCTTTATCTATCTTCTGATCTTCGTGTTCAAATTAGCTTGCAAGTGCCAATAATTTTACAGAACTCATACGTCCTGTAGCACCCAACATTTAATAAAGTTAAACCGTAGCTATGAAAAAAGAATATCTTCCAAACACACGGGTGCTCTTCATTGACTAAATAACAAGACAATAAAAAACCGGTGAGAAAAACCAAAAGAAACGTAAATCGGCGATAATGGGTCGTTTAGCAACGAAAAGGAACCGCTAGACAGACGGATATACTCGTAAATAATCCCGTGCACGTAGTTTTGCTTCATTAAATTTATATCCTCTGCTTCAACGAAAAAGGTATGTGAGCAAGCGGCGCGTTACTTTGAATTCCTCACATACACGCACTCACACGGACATATGGGCATATGTCCATATATATTTTTATCTTATTACAATACAGTACAACCCTGTGCCTTCATTTTGAAAGAAATTTACGCTGTAGTATATATGAAAATACGGCATTATTCCCAAGTAGGTATGTGCGTTCTCATTTTCACGATTCATTAGCTTATTTTCGAACGGCAGCATGTCACTGGAGCTTTGGTTGCCATAAATATGCGCTGAAGCATGGCCTTTACCACAAGATCCCTTCATATTTGCTATGCAAACGCAAATATGGTATGATAGATATCTTGTGTTCAAATTTCTCTCCATTGTGTGACTATTTCAAGTCTACGGAGCGAAACATGGAAATAACAGTCTTGTGAGCTGATGGGCTTTTATGATGAAATGACAAGTTTTTCTTCAAAAAATTATAGTTATCATCACCGACCTGTAGGATAGTTTTTGTCTTCTCCGATCCAAATAGTGTCCGCCAATTTTTGACGCTCGTCGATGAAAGACAAAATTCACCGGTTTGACTATAGTAGACTAGAAGAATGAACAATATGACTTCTGCATAGACACACGACAGTGCATACATTCCATTACATTGTCAATTCCCTTTTTACTGAATTTCGTTACAAAAACTGTCTGCATCGTGTAATTAGTCTCGTTTATCATATGACCACTTTTTACTGTTGCTGCAACATTATAAAACCGAATGAACCACAATTGCTTGAAATGAAAATGGATTGAGTGTGGCCCATACTTCCCTTAGCCCCCCATATTCCTAACATAAAGGATTTGGAATTTCCGCGTTGACTTTATACCGCACATATTGGACACTATGTGAGTTAGTTCAATAAAATTGAGAGAGCACATTTTACTGATAACGGTGTAAATTTTTGCTTATAATAAACAAAATCGGCTGAAAACTTACCCTAGGCCCCATATATCTAACAGTTCTTATGTACCTTCCCTGGCTTTAATCCTTACAAGTTGCAAGATTATGAAATGTTCGCTTATACTCGAACTTAGCTTTTTCTTACTTGCTTTGTTATTCTATGTTTAAGAAAGTAAATGAAATGTACACATATATATAAATATAAATGTGTAAGAATTGGGACGTTAATTTTCCAAAAACATAAAGAAAAATTCGGAAATTGTAAGATGCTTTTGCCGTGAAGGACTCGCGTATTGCAAGGTGAATAAAATGAAAATTGTGTAAGCAAATGGCGTAGTAGTGAGTTTATTTGCTATATTTTCTTTTAGTTGTTATATATATCCATATATATGTTTTTCGGCATTGATATGTACGTCCTTACTTCGTTATAGTTAGACGGTTTGCTCCCCTTGTGCTGTGGAATAGTGAATGTGTTATAATTCAGCGCGCGAGTACATTTAATATTGCGTTACGTTACAAATAAACAAGGACTTGACGTCCCACAAACATTCATATTAATACATTTCAAATGTGCTTGTATACTATACATGAGCAATTCTAATCCCATTACTTAGCATACCCGCGTTTACTTGCGAACAAAGCGGTGTTAAACGCGTGCGGAATGTGTTGAAAATCGTTGTAAGTACACACACGTGTATATACATACAGACATACAAAAGCATATGCAGTATTTGCCACAGTTTGCATGTAAATCCATTTGTGTTTAAGCTATATGTTTTATGGTTTTTATTGTAAGGGGTAGCATCAAGTGCAGGATTGCGGAGCTTTAACCACCTGCGCTAGGGTCTTAAGGTATAAAAAAATACTTTTTTTTAAATTTATTTCTTAAATATGGATTGAGTAATTTTATTCGGATTTTTTGTACATTATTGAGCATACCCTTGATAATATAAAGCATTTTTTTATGCAAAAATATTGAAGCAAGAGCCGGTAGCAGAGCTTATCTCAGAACGTCTTGAGAGTAAAACACTTTGCGTTGCTCACCATAACCTGAAAAAATTGAAATTATTATCAAAATATAATCAAATCTGCACACCATCGTTCTCTGATAATTGTCTTTTTAATTTTGGCAACCATTTAAAGTAAAAACTTTTATTTTCCACTAAAAGTTTCTTAATTTTCCTTTCTGTTAAAAAACGAGGATACTCTACGCTTCATGCAGTATAAACTAACGTCTTGAACTCGGAAAAGAAGCATCTATGTCCAACAAGTATTGAATTCAGGCAAAATCTAGAGTTCCATGCGCATTGTATTTTATGCGGTTTGCCACTATTACTGCGACATTGAGGTGCTCTTGTTGTTCTCCTCGCTTTGTGCTCTTATCGGTTGCGCTGGTAGCTGGTATAATCATGCAAATTGGGCTCCCTGAATGTCACTATATAATACTTCTGCAACGTCCCTGTGAAATTCGGATAGTTATGCCATTACTTTGATTAAGGATTTTGATAACTATCCAATTGGCATCATTTCATTATTCAGAATTACATAAAAATGCACTTATATCCGTATGCCTTCCATCTGTGAAAACTCATCGGAACATATCACAAATATGTATGCATATCGGGGCTGCAGCTTACATTAGCTTCCATACTGCAACTGCAGGCGCAAAATTAAATGCACCTCAACATGGACTTAAGCATAGCTATTGCAAACAGATTCAACAACTTGCTGCAATACTCTGTATTATAGCAATTTAAACATTTTGCTCGCCCACTTAATTGTAGAGATCTGAGGCTAAATAACATTCAAAAGCCAAATGGAGAAAGTCTGATTCTCTAAAAGAGTGCCGAAGGAAAACAAATCCTTTTGGCTTAGATATTCGTAATTGGTTAGCTTATCATACTTCCATTTCCATTTCTACGAATTCAGTTTAAAATTTCTGAGCCAGAGGCAGAAGAGCGATGCAAGTAGAACAAGGCCACTATGAAAGACAAGAAGTGCAACAAACGGAAACCACAAATGAGGCGTATAATTATTTAATTAGCCGAAATAAGCTTGCTGTGATGGCACTAAAGTGGTATTTGTGTGTGTATCTGAAGTTTTTCCCTCAGCTGTGAAAATAGAACGAAATTTTAAAATACCAAAGCAAGCAAATACATACCCATATATGTATGTGTGTTTGTATGTATATAAGTGTGCTTGCTTTTTAAATTTTGATTCAAACGCATAATGATGAATGGCGCAGAATTTTAGTTGACCTCAGATACGGTATGAGTAAGAGAATTGTATAAACTTATTAACCAGAAAGACGAAAATAATATTCCATACATATTTTCAACTCATTTAACATACGACTATACAAGTAGTTTTAACGTGGCTTTAATAATTGGCTATGTTGTCATTTTAAACTGGAAATATGAATAATAACATATGATGAGATATTGATTATTGAGATATTGTTTATAAAGGTATCTCAATGGAATAGTTATTGCTTATACTATCTATATTTTTTATCAATTATTCTATGATTTTTAGCAGTACTTAGTTCTTAAGACGTGACAATCAAATTATTTATAGATTTTGTTCAAATGACATGATATAACACATAATACCATTGGGGTGTCTATCAATTCCCAGGGGAGATTTTTGGGTATTTTTCTACTGAAATTTCAATTCCCATAAAAAAATAATCAAATAATAAACTTAAGAAGCTTTTTTTTATGTCTTGAATTTGATCCTTGGTCCATTGCGAGGCAAACAAGCTACATCTATAAAACAAGATATAGACTATAAAAAAATTATGAGAGGATTTTCCATTAAAAAATTATTTTGAAAGTTCTACGCTCTTATAGTTATGCATCAAATATACTGAGTGCTCATACAGTACACCATGTCGGATAAGCAACTAAGAAATTATTTTAGTATATGTAAGCATAAAATCAGTTCAAATTAATATTACTTTCCAAAAAACGTCAAAATCACACAATATTCGAAACAATAAAAATATATGGACAACAAATGTGGTAAAAAGTGTGTCCCTTAAATCTATAAATAACTTTAAATTCGCTTTTGTTGTATCTCCAAATGTTTTTCTCATATCTAATAATGAGCCAAGAGCAATATTAAAACTAACTTAAATGTTCACTATATCCTTCTATTTATACAGCAGGAACAAATAAATAATGACAAGTATATGTAATACACAATTAGTTGCCAATGTAATAAATATTCAGAGTTTAATTCAAAGTATTTGTTTTGTGCAATGAGCAAAGTGATACATAGTAAACAACTATGAAATTCTAATATGCCTAATTACATTTACAATTTTTTAAACAGCGAGAATTCGAATAAAATGTTAATACGAGTTTTAATGAATTATTCAGCTTACCCCACATGCTATGTAAAAAGTAACACATATAAGGTTTTCAAATATCTCCCTTCCGCTTTTTTGCTCTTTATTTAGCGCTTTATAAAAAGTGTTACTGTGATCGGATTTAGTTAAACTAAACGCCGTTACGTTTGATAATCTGGTTCCATCTAGACGGCAACTTCAAAGATACCCCCTTGGTTGAAGCCACCCTCTTTATTTGCGAAGAACTCGGACAGCCACTTTTCACAAGCCTCTTTTGAGTTCAGCTTTACACCAACAAGGGCGGAGTGGATGATTTCTTTCCAATCCCACCAAACACACAGCAAAACCTTTCTGGCCGTCAATTTCGGTTTGGCCACTGTTTGGAAAGATTCACGCATATCGCAGGCGTTGATTCGATCCAGAAGGTTTTTTTGCGTCAAATTATGCGGTAACCAAACATCAAGCTTCTTTGTGTATCCAGCTTTCTGCAAATGGTTTAAAATGGTTTGGAGACTAACTCCCACCTTCTGGGCGATGTCACGTCCATCAGGACCATTACTCACTAAAATAGTGTAGAATGACTAGTTAACATTTTTATTTTGCAGTCAAGTACACCAAAGACCGCCAAATCTAAGTCAGCACAATAAGGAAACAAGTTAATGTTATATTCTTTTAAGGAAAGGTTTTTATTGAAAAAGTTGTAAATATGGTTAATTAACTTTACAGGAGAGCTACAGATTTATTTAAAAATTTCTTTAAAGCCAAAATCGGAATATTTTTCACGCGGAATGTAAGTACGCTGTGGCACTGTGTTTTCATAACTGTGCATTTAGTAAGCACGCAACTGCGTGATTTTCACATTAAATGCGGTCGTTAGAAGTTAACCTATTTTGTTGTAATTCAGGCCGCAATTCATCTGACCGTTAAAAATTATAATTGCAATTAGCTTATGAGCGGCAAGCAATCAAACTGAAAACAAATACTTCTCCATAATTAGTAACAACCCCGAATTCACACTATATAAGTATACGTTATCAAATTTGAACGGAATGTTGACTTATTTTGTTTCATTGTTTTTCATGCTGTTAGTAGTTTCACTATTCTTGGTCATAAATTTATTCAATCAGAGAAGCCATCAATGGCGATACAGCTATTACTACAATATTTTAACTTTCTAATAATATTTAGGAGCCCTTAACTAACGCAACTTTAACTCTCGTTACATCTCTTTGCAGTGAAATCTGCGGACAGGAGAGATTCGCTGAGGGCCAGGTCCGGGGACAACAGTGAATAAAGAAGCAAATTTGAAACTCAATTTATGCATCATTGCGTTGGTTTACATTGATTTGTGACATGGTGTACGAGTATTATCCTCAAGACACAACAATTTTTTTTTTCAGCCGGGGATTTGTCGGAGATTTCGTCGCTCAAATGTTCTCATAACATTATGTAATGGAAAAATGTTTTTCTTTTGAGGACAGTGGATGAAAATTGAACTCGGATGAATGTCTAGGCGGAACTGTTAATGCATGCAGCATCTATTGTCGCTCTTAGATGCGGGTATAACAGGATTGAGGAGATTCAAAGACTGGTCAGAAATCTTAATTTTGCTCACGATTTTAGCTGGCTTGATATTTTTTTCTGGGCCATTTTTTGCCATGAGTAGCATTTTGTCTTTTTGTTTTTTTTTTTTTCAGAATACTAAAATAGGCGAATCTTATATTTTGGATCCGGCGAGCTATAGTTTACCCCCTTAGTGATCCAAAAGCCAAGGAAGGAGTCTCATTGCCAGGAAATACAAAAGTAAAATTTTGTTACGAAGAATCAAACTAACTCTCTTAAGCCTCTCGTCTATTCAGTTTCAGTATTTCGTAAGAACCGAATATTTCAACTTCAGAATTTCAGTAGGAAAAACTTAAAATGCTTGGTTTTCATATTTTTTTAGCAGCAAATAGTTAATGTGCGATATTGTGAGTCGCAAAATTGGAAGCTAGCTTTAATTGCAATTTCACTTTGTTGTAAAAGAAAGAGAGACTTCTGCATTTTATCTTCAGTTCTATTTTATCTTCCATGGATGCTGGTAAATGTGTGTATTTTCGAAGACTCTTTCGAACATTACGACTAGTGACCAAGGACTGTGTTTAAATGAATTAAGCCCCCCTCATTCTATCTGGGAAAAACCAGCACACCCTAACATATTACACTTAAGATTAACATCACACGCAACAACTGAGAAGAACAAGCATGAAGAACCACTTATACGGACAGCAGCAACTAACAAAAGGACTTACATCTATCGACAACAATTCTGCGCGCTACGCTCAGCCTTTTTAATAAAAAATCATCTGGATACTGTTTCGTCCGCTCGCCGTGGATTTTAATCGTACATTCGCACGTAGCGAGTACCTTTAAATTTTTTACATATTTAGTAATTAAGTGTAAAACAACAAAATTACCTTTGCTAATTAAATTAACTTATTTAAAATAAAATATGGCATTTTTTCTTGCCTCCGTTTAAACAGACTGAATCAAAAACACTTCAAAAAATGCATTTTATTTATTGATTAATGCTGTTGCAACTTTACTTTGCACCCGCACCGTTATGTTGATGCCTTACTTTTATTATGCATTTGCGCAAAATACCTACAGAACGAGATACAATCAGCTTTTCTTCCAAACACCGCACTCACATGTCATAAACTCCCAACAATATGAACGCAGTGGCATTTTGTAATAACACTCCGTCGTGATTGCGTACGTTTTTGTTTTCCTATTTTCCTCGCGCCGGCAGTCGCGTTCACATCTGTCGCATTTTATTCTATCTGACATTTAAAAGGTTATTTCACGCTTTACAAACGATCTCCTGCTGTTACGCTGTGCTATGTTATGTTATGACATTGTCTAACTTTTTTTGGTGTCTGTTTCATGTTCCATGTAGCGCCGTCAACGTGTCTACAATACAATAAAACCAAATACAGGAGAACAAAACACAGCCCTAAGATATGTGCAGAGAAACCACATGCTCACCTGGCGACCAGTCCTTGCCATCTCACTATCAAATCTATCGTTGAGCTCTTCGATTGTTTGTCTTTGTAGAGCGTTCAGTTGAAGTTGTAACTGTATCCCGCTGTAAGTGGTTGGGGCGAACTAAGTCGCTTAACATCTCAACCTTTTAGCTTTGTGACGCTGCTACAACTAACCACTAACCTGTTAACAAGTTGCTCTTTGAGTTGATTTCCTTTTACTCTCTGGTCGATGGCTTCCGCTTGTAGTTTTTTTAGTTTCCATTTCGTTGACCTCCTTTGTATTCAATGCAATAATGGAATTCAAGAAAGTATAATGAAAGCAAAAGGTTGAGTAATTTTCTGTTAAGATCAATATGCATACATTCATTGTAATGCCAATCAAACTGACTAAATAAAAATAATTTGTATTTCTTCATATTCTCAAGTGAAGACGATGACCTCGAACTAAAAATGATTGTTGATGGAAACGTGCATCGGTCTTGATTAAAAAATGCTTGGATACTTAGCTTGGAGCTTTTCCGCTATATACTCATATATAAGACTATTTTGCTGAACTGGAATTGCACATCTGGATTTCGGAATTAAAAAAAATCATAGAAACCGGTAAGCCTTAAGGCGTTATATTTAGTAAGAAGAGAGAAAAAAAGAGAATTTTCCAAAATTTTTCTAAGAGAACTTTTATATTCATTAATTCAAAAATTTTTTACACTCTTTATGGTATTTTAAAACCTAGTATTAGTAACAATATTTATTTGTAAAGAGGTTATCTCCGGGAGCCACTCTCAAAACAAACATTTTGCGGAGACCACTATATATCCGAAATTAAAACAAAAAAAAAAAAATAGAATGCGTTAAAGTAATGTTAGATCTAGTAATTATTCGAAGAAATAAGTAAAATAAAATTTTTTCGCAAAATGGCGAAGTCAAAACAAAAATCGATTTTTCCCGATATTTCGGCCTTAAACGAACGCGTTAAAGTAATGTTAGATCTAGTAATTATTCGAAGAAATAAGTAAAATAAAATTTTTTCGCAAAATGGCGAAGTCAAAACAAAAATCGATTTTTTCCCGATATTTCGGCCTTAAATTGTTTATAAAAAAATGTTTATCGGTGAGAAATATCTTCGATTAATTATTAAAAAATATATTTAAGAAGCAGAAGAAGTTGTGAGACTAATCGGCTTAGCCGTTTTCGAATAATGTTGGTCATCGAAATTTAAGACAACATTTTGAGAAGAGCTCGTTTAAAGTTTGGAATGCAAGTCGAGGCACTTTGAAATGCCTTTTTTAAATTTGCGTTGTAATTTCGAAAATATTCACCGAAACGATATGAAATTGAAAGAACAGAATTCTCAAATTATACTGTTCAAACTGGTTACGATACAGCTGAGCTTCATTTCAGCTGCATCAGTTTATTTATTTTTTTGCGGAATGATCTTTTTCTCCAACGGTCCCGCCATTTCCCTAGATAAAAATTTAGCAAATATGTAGTAGAAGATTTATTTTTCTTTTTCCCTAATTTACATATTAATATTTTACAATCTGAACGAGAATTTTTATAACTAATTCATGGCATCGATTATGAACATATTTTTGTAAACAGTAGGGAAAGCGAAGTTAAAAAATATGAA
This sequence comes from Bactrocera zonata, assembly GCA_037783105.1. Taxonomy (NCBI): domain Eukaryota; kingdom Metazoa; phylum Arthropoda; class Insecta; order Diptera; family Tephritidae; genus Bactrocera; species Bactrocera zonata. The sequence goes on along the minus strand of JBAWJQ010005983.1, from coordinate 93,617 downwards.
CTTAAGATTCGCCAGTGTGACTCCCTCTTTTGTCCATTTGTAGTTCTACTTAAACGTTGAGCTATTCTTCTTAATGCAAACAGATATGCAAATGTATATAATAGATGTCTCATATACGAATGATGGCCACTGACGTAGAAACTAGAAGTTTTAAAGCAAATCCATTCTGAATGTCTGACTGCTTTATCGTTCGGAGCGCATGAGCCACCGTTAGAATGCACTGAAGCAATTTGCAGAGACACATATATCATGGGAGTCATAAATAACTATGTCAGTCTTACTCGGATTTCAGTACTTCTGCTCGCATAAAACGTGAGTCGATTGAATTAGTTAAAGTAGAACGCAGTCAACTCGGTCATCGATGAAATGTGCAGTGTTGGAAAATATCTGATGGTTACGTACACATACAGCCTATAAAAATATTGACATTGAAAAAAAATATTGAATGTGGAGCATAGAAACGACTGCCGAAAATTCTACACCTTTATGTGATATGTATGTATATGTCAATATGTCAGCACATATTGATTGCAGATGGAGACTATTGAGCCTACTACTCTTCTGAAGTACAAAAATGCGTATTTTTCTTACTTTTTGCAGTTCCATAATTACGACTAGTAACTGGCGAATAACACATGTCATGTTTTGCTCTTAGGACTGAACCGAAGCGGCATTGTGCGCTTAGGCCTTAGACTTAAAATATATCCCCACAGAAAAAATTAAACCATTGATAGCCAACCGATCGGCCCAAAACGTGAAAGTATCGAATCTTTTTGAAATTTTTCTAGAGCCCGTAATGCGAAGCTCTGCCGCTGGGGAAGGTCGAGCAACTTTAGTTCTTGCACAAGCTGTATTTTGTACGCTTTCAATTTAAGATCTCAATATGTCAGTCCGAGTTGCTGCGAACGTCGCCGAATCGGCTCTTTACGGTCTTCCTCTACATGTGCTGGACGAATAGATAATTCGGTCGAATATTATCCAGTACTGATTACTGGGTTTCAAGATCGGTAATAGTGTTGCGAATAGTATGCTCAGTAGGCCGACTGAGCAAAGTTCGTGAAACACATTCTTTACAAAACGTAAATTTTCGTAATAAAGTTGAACGATTTATAAACGTTATTCAGGCGTATGTCTTTTCCATGATGAAATACCAAACAAAATGTAGCTAGACACTACGCTATCGGAATCTGTCCAAAAAAGGCTATTGAAAAAAGTGAAAGGTACTGAATGGCAATGGATAATCCATTTTACTTGAACAAAAATGTTTACAATAAATTTTAAAAACTTTTTGAACAATATTATTTGTTTAGCCGTAAGTGACTTGATAAAAAATTTAAGTGCTTTAAATCAAAAAAAGGTTAATACGTTATTCTTTGAGCTATACTCTGTTAGCTATACTCTGTTACTCTGTAGTATAAGAACCTTTCCTAAAAAGATGTAACTGACAGATCCTGTTAAACAGCGATTCACGAGAGTGGTACTATAAAATTCTGGCACTCCATACTTTATGCTTAACCAAATGTAAACTTTGCGTCACTTCAGTAAATACATGGAAAAATCGCACGATTGACTAATCTAATTTTGTCCCTTAAAAATTGCATTTTATGACAAGTTCATTTTTATAATTAGTTGGTTGTCAGTTTAAATGGCCATCATCATCTTGCTGATGTGGTTAGATGAAAGAATGTATATCCTTAAAATAAACCGATGAGATTTTACAAATGTATCTATGTGTGTGTATACTTGTTGCAAGAAGTCAAGTTGCGCTGGTGTAGTCAATCACTCCCGTAGTGGTGCAAGTAAAAAATGGCCAAAACAACAAGCAGCGTGTGGTCGTGTTGCAAGGTGTTGGTGACATGCAGCTCACAGGAATGAAAAAATCTGTCATTGTCATTTCCCTTAATTTCTTGGTGATTTTTTATTACTTTTGTTTCTCAGCATTTTTAATTAAAACGTGAGGTTTGTCAAGTCAGTCGTTTACTTTCTTTTTTGCATTTGTTTTATGTGCTAGAGGCTTGCTGTTGTCCCTTAAGTTGTGATTATTTTTCAATTAAAGCTTTCAGAGAATTAATTACATACGATTTTAATGCATTTTCTTTGCTTCGTGAAGTGCTGGGCGGAAATACAATTATTTCGCCATAAAAGGAAACGTGATGAAAAACATTGCAACGTGATTTACACTTAATTAATGCAAAATATAGTGGCATTAATAGATATGAGTGAAATTGAATGGATCTCACTTTAATTGCGAGCTAGTTGTACAAATGTACGGTGTCTGTTAATATAACTGGACTCGCGAGACACTTTTGTAAGATCTTCTTACTTAATTTGGTCTTAATGGGTGACTTCATGCTGTAAAGAAATTTCTTACGAGCAGAAGTAAGTTCTATAGAACTATGAAAAAAGCTAGCCTTTATTATTACTCCAGATATTCTCAGCTTCCCAAATGAAGAACTGATTTGTACAATTGAAGGTTTTGAGTGAATGCTTCAAATGAAATGAAGCAATTCGAGTAGCATAATCTATAATTCTTTTCGAAAATTAGCTAATCCAGAGCTGATGGTTTTAGATGTCAGTAGAGGTGCCAGTAGAAGGAAACTTACTTTTACTTCTGAGCTTATCCCAAACTCAGGAGCTAATTGTCAGAGATAACTAAATAAAATATTTTAAGAGGAATCTTAGAAACTTGAGTTTGTTCTTCATTGATTCTTATAAAGGTTTATAGTAGCTCATTAATTTTTTTTTTTTTTTGAATATTTCTCTTAAATCGAAATTTTAAGGTTGAATATCGAACCACCTCGTAATGTAGTGAAATCTATTCTGAGAAGAAATATATATTTTGGAAAAATTAAGTTCAAAACCAAGGTAGTATTTAGATTAATCCTTTCTTAAAAGCATCAGTTAGAAACTTTTATTTTTTCCTGATCACACAGCTCTTGGCGCTTCGTCCAACAATCGTAGATCAGGCTGCAAATATTTGCCAATTTTACCACTTTCAGTGTTGGCCTACGGAAATTGAAAAATAGTTGAAAATATCATTAATGCGACGACTCACTGAAGCACAAAAATAAACCAGAAGTTTCCGACCGGAAACGAAAGATAAACATTAAAATGTTGTAGCAACAACAATTGATACAAGAGCGTAAAATGAAATAAAAAGAGGCAAAATAAATTTCAGAACAACTCAACTAGAGTTATTTTTAGCTGTAATTAAATGAAACCCACACAAATTGGCAATCAATTTTACCTCATGGCAATATCAAACGTCAATGCGCCGCAACTTCAACACCCAACACCACTGCACTCGCCACTCGCTTGACATCGCTCACTCCCGCTCTTGTCGCCACCGCGAATCTACTGGCTTCGCGACTCCAACGCTTGTGACATTACCACCGATGCCCTCGGCAAACTTGTTGCTTACCATATGTTGCATGAACATCATTTTATAGGCACATTGCGGTTTGATATTGTCGTTATTGTTGTTTTTGTAGCACATACACACCCATCGTTGCAATTTTGTAACAACATTCATTAAATGCGTGTTGCAGACAGTAGAGCGCCGCGGTAGTTGGGGCCGAAAACACTAGAGAAAAAATTAATTGCATTTATGCTCTGCAAACCTTTGTTATATTGAAAGTAGGCGTGGTTGTAGTCCGATCTAGCTCGAAATAAATATGTCAGTGTACTGAACTCAATTCAGAGAGCCATGTCCTAGTAAATGGATGCACACCCTACTTCTCAGAGATTGAATCAATGAAAGCTAGGTGTAAGCAAAATATCTACCAATATTTAATGGAATTGTGAGAAAGTTAAAATGATATATCTTAAGTTTTGTTGCCTTAAAGATATTCATTAGTTTTAAGAAAATAAATAATAAACTTTCTTTGAATGAAGAGACTGCTCTTCTACATATTGTAGGTGTTTTGATAAATAGCAATAGCAACAATTAATAAGTATCAAATCGAAAATCAGACTTTAATCGGAATACATTGGTGAGGTAAAGACCACACGTTTTCTTGTCCGCCTGTAATACAATAGATAGAAGCAGATGGGGTTTAAAAATTTGAAAAAGTGGGCGTGGGTCCATTTAAACTTTTGAAGGAAAAAATCGGCCAATGTGGGAGACATACAAAAGAAATGCAAAGAAAAACTTTCCTGATAATAGTATTTCTGGGTGTCAAAAATGGTTGAATCGAATCAGTACTTGCATTAGCCCCCATATGTATCTTTATTAATAAAGTAAGTAAAATTTATCGAAAACTTGATCTATCCCCCTTATAACTATTACCAGTATTTTCGAACATCCGCCTGACTTTGCTTCATATGGTTAGTGATTTTGAAACCCCTCGGAACATTATTTTAGTATGTGGCAAGATAATAGTGATTAGTTTTGGAAAATATAGATAAACTCGAGTAAAAACTACGTCTAAGTCCCATATACTACTTAAAATCATTTTCAATATTCCTGCAATTTTTCTGCTGCAAAATTTGAGCAAACAAAAAATCTGAGAATTCTCTCCAAAAATTACATATACATAAGATATAAGTAAATTTAAAATGAATACCAAGATGTTTCAATACAGCGATATATGGGGATTAAAGAAGTTGATGGTACTAAAAGACTGTGTAGAAAATGACACAACCATCAAGCGCTCCGAGTTTGGAGATTAATACAGTTTTCATTTTTTTGTAAATTTATATATGTTTAATTACAATCACTGACGCGCAGAATTCGATCAGTTTTTTCGATCTTCTGAATGTTTCACGTTTTGTTTTTTGTTTCACGTATTTGAAACGTTTTCAGTAGCATTTCTAACGAAGCATCCTAAAGGTTCCAAATGTTCAAAGTGCTTAAATAAAATTAAAAAAATACTATATAACATACTCCTTATATTCATTTTTCCAAAAGAGCCAAACTGCAATTTGCTAAGTACAAAAAAGAACTTTTCATTCACCGTTGAAGTGTCTGAGTGTGACTTATGCATCTACACAGCTGGTTGTAACTGTTAACACTTTAACTCTAGTCGCTTTGAGTAATTTAAAAAAGGGAAGTTTGTTTATATCTGCTTTTAGACGAAAGAAGTACGTCTGTTCTCATGGAAAATGGCTTATTTAAAATCGAAGTAAATATAATTGAAATTCACACACATTCCTTCATATAGCAGCTCGTTATAAATATTTGCATAATTTTTCAGTGCAAATATTGATTAAACAAAAGGCAAAAGCGCTTTAAACCCGTACAATAATACAACACAGTTAACTGTAAAAACTGTAAAAATATTTGAAAAAAATGAGCAAAACTTTTGAAAAGTGACAAATCAATTACAATGGGATTTTCACCCCTTTTTGCGACACTTCATTCGAACAATATTGACATTTCTTCATTTTTATGATAATTAAAATGCAAAACAAAATAAAGTCACACGTCAACTTATGTAAATAAATAAATGACAAACATGACAAGGGCTTAAAACACAAACATGCTTACAGCTGGTTGCATAATGGGATATTCGTGTTGATATTATGGCTTAAAAAGGCAAGCGAGTAATTTTTGAAAAAAATATTAATGTTTTTGTAATGGGTTTTTACATGCATACGCCTATGCACAGACTGGAATATTAAAGAGCGAAAAGTGGAAAAGTATACAAAGTCAATAAAAAAATGTCACCAGTTCAATGTGACAATGTTGATAACAAACAAAGGTATATTTACTTATATATAATAAAAAACTATATTACAACAAGAAAAAACGTTAACTTCGGCTGCACCGAAGCTAATACACCTTTCACAGGTGCATTTCTTTTAGTAACTATGTGTTCAGTTTATATGGAAGCTAGAGGCTATAGTAATCCGATCTGAACAATTTTTTCGGAGATTATATTATTGCCTTAAGCAGCAATCCCTGTCAAATTTCGTGAAGATACCATGTCTAATGCGAAAGTTCTCCTTACAAGAACTTGATTCCGATCATTCGGTTTGTATGAGCAGCTTCTTGAAGAGAAAATGACGTTTGCAAAATATCTTAAAAACTGAGAGACTAGTTCGTATATGTACAGACGCACAGACAGACAGACGGGCATGGCTAAATCGACTCAGCTCAACATACTGATCATTTATATATATACTTTATAGGACGCTTGCTTCCTGGTGTTACAAACTTCGTGAAAAACTTAATATACCCTGTTTAGGATATAAAAAGCGATAGCTGCCAAACTTTTTGTGGGACATAGCATAAAAACAGAAGGCCTTTGATATATACATTAATCAACGCAAAATAACTTTTAGTTTTCAATATCCAAAGTAAAAGCAGAAAAACATCACAATTTTTTTCACGAAAAAATTTCTTTCAAAGGCATAGGCTGTCTCAGTTATACATAAATTTGTATATTTTGTGGATTGGAGCGCATGTAAATCTAGCAACGATCGCCTTTTATTTGTTTAATATTGCTAGTCGGAAATTTCAAAATTTCGATTTACACTGATAATTTTTTTTAAGAAGACACACCAGTGTGCCGTAACAGATATATGTATTATTTTTAAATATGGAAACACTTACAAGAATCCACAAATTTAAAAAATAATGTCACTGATCGACTCTTCCCTTTTGTGATGTACATCCAACGTTTGCTTAACAGAAGTTTTGAGTTCTGCTGCTATATATCTAATGCCAACTCGTTGCGGTTTGAAGTGTACTTCCCATTTCATTTGTTGTAAAATGAATGCCTCAGCACATTAATTTTTGTTTTTTCAAAAGTTTTTTAATGGATTTTGGTTCAAATTTGAGAACCAAATATAGTCCAGCCGAAGAAAACGTCGAGACAAACCATCGTTTATATGATATAGTGACTGACTCACATGGGGAAAGTTTTGTAGGATCTTACTAAATGGTTTATGCTACTGAAACTAGACAGATATTCCAAAAGTCTTGTATTACATTTAAAATGACTTTTATGTGATAAGACCACTGGAAACACAAATATTTTAAGCCAAACTTTCTCTATTGCTGAAATCACTAGACAACTTGTTTTTGAACGATTGTCCATACAGACACGTGAAAAGCAAAGGTATGCAAAAGTAAGCAAAGGTATGCAAAAGTAAGCAAAGGTATGAAACAGTATTCAAAAGGTGTAATCGGTTTAACAAAGCAGCCGCTACTTTGTGTCTCTTAAGGCAACAATGACTGATGAATTTTTGTGGCAGCGAAAAGGTTTCCATTATAATTAAAGCACAATGGAAAGTAACTGAGCAGCAGCTATGTTTCACTATCAAGCGATTAGCTCTTTAAGTTTTTTTGCTGATAAAGTAGAACAAATATTAGATTGTCAAATATCACCCTTTCGCATTTTTGCTCTTTATTCAATGTTTTATAATAAGTGTCAGTGGCGTAACTATAGGGTGGCAAGTCGGCAAAATGCCACGGGCCCCCAGCCCGAAGGGGCCCCCGGTCAGAGGAAATCTCAATTCCCAACATTTATTATTACACATACACATTACTTAAGTAAAAAAAAAGTTTTGTCTTTAATTTATTTGTTACCTTCTTAGTTGCATACACAACTAAAAAAAATATACCTAGGTATTAAACTTTCAATGCATTAGTAAAAAAAAAAAAATATAACCCAGTTTTAGAAAGAATGGTCAAAATCCAATTACTCGTAATAATTTCGGAAACATGTGTGGACAAACATACCTCAAAAATGTGTATATTGGTTTACATTTATATTCACTGGGCATGTCTCAGGGTGTTTCGCTGAGACTAGGTATACTGCCGGCATTAAAATCAGTGTTGCCGTTTTAGCGCATTTCGCGCTAGATAGCGCAATTCTAGACTCTTCAGCACTTTTTTTCTCAATACAATGCGCTAAAAAATATTTTTCGGAATCTAGTAGAAAATTGTAAAAATTATTGACGATCGTAAATTTAAGCCAATAAGTTAATTGCCAGAGCCGTAAAACGTTAGGAAAATAACGAGCTGGGAATTCCCCAAAGGATTTAGTATTCCCCGGCCACAATGTTATTGATGCGTTTAATATTTTGTCTCTTTTTTACATTAAAGTGTTATGTTATGACTGTCTCTGATTTTACTAACAGAGTTCAATTATAATGATACGTCATCAGTTGAAAGTTCTTAAGAAAAATTGCCACACTTTTATGTTGCCTGAACACGGTTTGAAGAAAATGACTAAAACTGTAAAAAAAGAAACGGCATCTGGTGAAGGCACACCAACCGCACCCGAACGTAATGATGACCAGAAAGATATTCAGTTATATAATTTAGTTGATTTTGATAAATGTAATAATGGTTAAATAAATAAACATAAAAACACATCTTCTCTTATTGCCATTAAAAATTCACAGCTTAAAATTTTTGAAATGAGTATGGTTTATTTTTTTCTTTCTCAAACGGCAACACTGCTTAAAATTTATGTTGGTAATACTTGCTGATGCTTGAGGAATCCCCGATTCGAGTTTGTATGTATGAAAAACTCCACTATTGTATTACGCAAGAACTCACCAAGCAATTAGGAGTTCATTGTTGTAAGAATTGGTTGTTTGTTGCAAGTGAGGATATATTTAATTAGTTAATTGTGAAAATAGGTTGACAATGTCTACTCGGTAAGAATTTTATTCTAATATTAAAAAAAATTTGTACTATTACAATTATTTTAATTTTTAATCTACCAATAAAATTAATCATTTACATCGTCGGTAGGTATCGGTAGTAAAGTTTGAAATCACAAGTTACGAAATTATTATTTAAAATAATGATTCTCATCGCGCATTTCAAAATCAATTCACTATTTTTACATTCGTAACCACCAAAACTATTTCGGTACCTATGTTCATCGTTCTTTCAAAACTTACAAAATTTGACACTTGAATCGAACTTTGAACAATCGGTGGACTTTCGTTATAATTATTTTTACGGTAACTTTTTTGGCATTTGTTAGCAATTAAGTAGATTTTTCAATAAATAAAAACTATAGTATTATTACAAACTTTTTGCGGTTTTGTTCTAGAAAGTATCAGAGTGGAAGCGAAAAACGAAAGAGAAAGAAGGAGTCTGAAGAACAAAATAAAAAGTTACCTAAAATAAGTCAGTACTTTAATAATCAAGATAGTATACAAGAAGAATCAAACAGCGCGATGGAAAGGCAGAAAATGATGGTATAAGTGGCAATATCGCAGGGCCCGATAACAGTGAATATTTAGATTCAGAGCAACCACAACCAGGTACGAGCAAATCTTTAAATGAATCATGTTTGGACATAGAAAAATTAAAATCATTACCGCATGTTACTGATAAAGGTAACTTTAAAGAACTCAATGATCAAGTAAAACGGTTTGTGATCGAAAACGGACACTGTAAACTAAAAGGCCCCTTTTTAAGGGATAGTAACAATAGATCTTTCTTAGATAAATATTATTACACTGTTGGTTATTCGCAATTAGGGCATCTAAAAATATACAAAATATTTGGATGGAAGGCTATGATGATTGGAAACATATTGTGGAAGCCATAGAAAGACATGAGACATCGAAAGAACATTTGCATTCATGTTTTGTACATCGACAGTGGCAGTTACATGGAACACTAGATGAAGAGCAAGAGTCCATTATCAAGAGAGAAAAATTTTTTTGGCGCCAGGTACTCACTAGACTCCTTGATGTTACTCTGACACTTTAAACCTGTAATTTAGCTTTTCGTGGCCATAAAGAAACGGTATATGGCAACGATTCTGGTCCAAAAGGAATTTTTTTGAGTATTGTTGAGTTAATAGCCAAATATGATCCTATTTTACAAGAGTTGCTAAGCAAACCTAAGGACCAGATTAAATACTTAAGTCCAAAAATACAAAATGAGCTCATTGCTGTTCTGGTTCAAAAAGTGGAAAATGCTCTGGTAAATGAAATAGTCACCGCACCGTTTTATTCCATTTTGTTTGATACTACTCAAGATATTTCCAAAACAGATCAATTGTGTGAACTTTACCGTTACTGTGTAATCGAGAAAGATGAAAATGGAACTCCAAAGGCGCTCGTAATTAAAGAGTCATTTTTAGGATTTCATGAGGTTAAGGATCAAACTGCCTTAGCAATGTCCAAGCAGATAATAAAATCCATAAATGACAAAAGTATTTCTCTGAATAAGTGCCGTGGACAACGGTACGATGTAGCTAATACCATGAAAGGTACTTATGGCGAAGTTCAAAAACTCATAAGAGATATAGAGCCAAATGCAGTATATGTCCATTGTGCTGCTCATAATTTAAACTTGGTAGTAAATGATGCAGTAAAAGAGGTCATAGAAATACAAATATTATTCGAAACTGTGCAACAAATTTATAATTTTTTTGGCCATAGTATTAGACGATCCTCTTTTAAACACGAAATAGAAAGGTCATCTTCTATAAGAGAACTTGCTGACTTATTAATAATAAAGAATCATTTTATATCTTCAAGCTTCCCTGAAGTGTGCACTGCATTTCTGTTATTTCTCACCATTCCTGTAACTACGGCTAGTGCCGAGCGATCATTTTCAAAACTGAAATTGATAAAAACTTATTTAAGAAATTCTATGGGACAAGAAAGGTTAAGCAATTTGGCTATTCTATCCATCGAAAATTCTATGGCCCGAAATTTGAACTTTCGTGATGTCATCAACACTTTTGCTGAACAGAAAGTCCGAAGAAAGAAATTTTAATAATTAAAATTGTGTACTTAAAATAAAATTGTGACTTCAGTTCAATATGTACTTTAAATTAGGTACCTTTACTTAAAAGTGAATAATTAGAAAATCAAGAAATTATAATTATAAAGTTTGTATGTACCTACTTCACGTAGTGATTTATTAGTTAACTCTTACAAATAAAAGTGTATAAATAAATATTATAAAATAAAAAATACTATTGTTGTTGGTTCAGCTTCTTTATATATTGGGGAAGTGGGAGGGCAGGGGGCCCATTCGATGAATTTGCCACGGGCCTCGAACGGTATAGTTACGCCACTGATAAGTGTTACAGTGATCGAATTTAGTTCAAATATGCGCCGTTTCCATCTAGACGGCAACTTCAGAATACACCCCTCGTGGAAGGTACCCTCCTTATTTGCGAAGAACTGGGACAGCCACTTTTCACAAACCTCTTTTGAGTTCAACTTTACACCAACAAGGGAGTTCGCCATAGACAGGAACAGGTGGTAATCACTTGGCGCTATGCCCGGGCTATGTGGTGGATGCGATAAAACCTCCCATCAAAGCTCCCGTAACTTCTGACGACTCATCAACGAAGTGTGTGATCTGGTGTTGTCCTGATGGAATATTACACCCTTCCTGTTGGCCAATTCTGGACGCTTCTGGTCGATCGCCTGCCTCAAGCATTCCAGTTGTTCGCAGTAGATAGTAGAATTAAGCGTCTGGCCTTATGGAAGCAGCTCATAGTGGATGATTCTCTTCCAATCCCACCAAACACACAGCAAAACCTTGCTGGTCGTCAATCCCAGCTTGGCCACTGTTTGGGACGATTTACCGGCCTTCGACCACGACTGTTTTCACTGGATATTGTGGTATGTGACCCATTTTTCGTCGCCAGTCACCATTGGCTTCAAAAATGGGTCGAGTTCGTTCCGTTTCAGCAGCATATTGCAGGGGTTTATTTGGTCCAGAAGTTTTTTTTGCGTCAAATAATGTGGCACCCAAACATCAAGCTTTTTGGTGTATCCAGCCTTCTGCAGATGGTTTAAAATGGTTTAGTGACTAAAAATTTGTTAATGTAGTAAAAGAGAACGCAGAAATTGAACTCTATGCAAAAAGAACATGCAATAATCTGAAGCAAGATGCTACACATTTTACACAAAAAAAAAAAAAAAAAAAAAATGCTTAAAAATTTGTTGATAGCTGCGTGCAAAAAGGAACATCTCTCTTAGTAAAGTGTGAAAATATTGTAGGGGAAACCACAAACAGCAATCGAATGCACAAACTCACCACGAAAAACTACTTGACATCCATTTTCACTCCTTCACATCTCAAAATAAAATGGGTAAAAGCGCTTTAAGCTTATGGCATCGGATTTGTAAATTTTCTCGTACCTTTTCGTATTTTGTTTGTCTTGCTTTACACTTGCTTTGTTGGCAGCATTGTCACTTCATTATTATTAGCTCCAAATTGACAAATAATAGTAAGTGTAACAGATTCGTAAGTTAGATAAGGATGAGAGGTAAATAGAAGACAAACAGGGTTGTCACTTTTTCACTTTAGTTGGGTTTATGTGTATAGTTATACATGTATATGTATATGGACTACTCCAAAATTACATATATATCCACAAATATATCTCACTACAGCAATTAAAGGTATAACAAGTTTTGTAGTTCCAAGTATATATTTGTATGTGCGTTCGGGCGATTGGCAAGGTTGAGGGGCAAATTCTGGTTGGAGTCGGCATTATTTTGACGGGTCTAGATTTCTCACAAAAGATTAAAAGGGTTGTGCATAATTGACGCAAGTTTTTGCTTGCGGATATTGTGGGCGTGTTCAAATTGAGCAAATTAAGTTGTTTGTTTTACTAAGAGCTTATGTATAAGTATATGTATGCGTGTATTTGTAGGTGTTAATTTTGGGGCTAACAAAATTTATTGTATACTGTTTTAACTGAATAAATTTGCAAAGTGATTTAAATTATTTATGCAGGTGAGTGTTTGGCTGGAGCGCATGTATACGTAAATTACATTTAAAATTAGCCAACACCTTTGTGAGGTGCCACGTTGTTGAGCGCTTTGTTAAATATTAATGAATTTCTAATTCAAGGATTGCGGTAATGAATAACAAAGTTAAAGAAACTTGTGAATTAAGTGATTCTAAAGCAGTAAAAGCTGCTCATTCTAGTATTTCAGCAATATCTAAATGATTAACTTGTTTCGAGGAAGGTTTTGTTCAAACTCAAGCGTAACCTTAATGGGATATTGTGATATAGATTTTGCGAATTCGCACCGTTTCTTTAATGATTTCTACTTTTTCTAATATTCATATTTCATTTTAATTGACAGTTACTATTATTTTTTTCTTTTTTTTAAATTCTGGTTTTGTGTTTAAGCAAATATTCCATTAGAGAATAAGATTACCCTAAAAAGTGAACATAAATATTTCAGATTTTCGTGGGACTTTTAGTTACGACTAGAGCCGATAAAACTATAGTGAAGTTTTCCTATCAAAATATGATACCAAAATCCAAACGGATTCCTTTAAACCAAAAAGTATACGGATTTATTGCACTCCCTTTACAACAGCCCTTAAGTACTTCATTGCTTCGAGAATTACACACCAACTTTTAGACTAAACTTCATGATTTTTTTAAGGATTTGAGTAGCTGCCTCTGAGATGAAAGAAACACTGTAACTTTCCTTCAAACTTAGCGAGCAATTTGGGTTCTGCTTATTCTTCTATTATCCAAAAAAGTAGCAGTTGTCCATCGTATTATCAGAAATTTATTGTGAGTTCTATTATCATATTAAAAATAATATTAAAAGTAATTAATTTGTTTTTAGTTTCCTCTTTTTTGGATATATTTCAATGCATAAATGAAAAGTGTTTGAGCTAATGGACCGTGTGTTCACTGACAAACAATTTGTTTTTTTTTTTTTGGATACTTGGTTGCCAGAAAATATTTTTGAACACCATTTTGCTTTATTACCAGTAGGTGATCTATAAAAAAAATGAATGAATTACAAATTTACAAAGAGTCACCTCCAGGATACTGTTCACATAAAGTACGGAGGAACTAATAAGACGAATTCAGGTTATGGAACAAAGCTGATTCTTGCCAAAGCATAACCACAGTCTGGATCAGCAGACCCTTTATGATGATGAGAGGGAACAATACAGGTCTAGATGAATTCACTGCGTCTACCTCCAAACAGTTTTGACAATTTGACTCGCACAACATGCACGTACAAATTTTTACAATAGAATTGTTTAAAATCCTCGGGAAAGAACAAATTTTTTCAATCTGAAATTTTTATATAATTCGTACTACGCCTAAGAAGAACATATTTTTCAAATAAATTGGTTCCGACCTCTTTGTCCCACTAGATATTTTAATTTAAACCACAAATTGGAATTTAGCAAAATATTTTGTTGTATCAAAACTTTTGAAATTGAATTAGAAAATATTTTCAACAAAAGTCCCAACGGCGTTTCCTACACTGGCTTTGCATACACAATAACAAAAGCATGCAAATTGATAAATTAAATAAATGAAGGTCAGGCGAAAAAACGCAACTGTACAAAAGTCAATTGAAAAAAGCTCCAAATTTTGAGAAAAAATCGCAAAATATAATTATAGTTACACACGATTTGCACGCCGTCGATGCGAAACGCATGGAAATTCTACGGCACCAAATAGCAATGCATATGAATTTAGATACAGAGATTCTCGTATGTGATACTTTTCTATGTTCCTGAAAAATATGTCTGATATGTGCTCACAAATATAGAAATTTTTACCGGCGTGAATTTCGAAATTAAATAAACTGGAATGAACTTTTGCCTTTCAAGTGTAATCAAGCCAAAGAGTACAAAACTGGTGGGTAGTTATTTTTTACCCAAAATTCGACTTGGTTTTTTCTGTTGTTCCGCCTAGACACAGTGAAAAAAGGTTATGTTGTTGCTATCGAAAGCGTTGATGCACTAATGGTGGCCATCTCTGACTTTCTGATCCCAATTTATAGAGGTCATTCGCTGGGGTCTTCTGAGTGCGGAAACACGCTACTAGCGGCCGGAGGATACTCTGAATGCATAGTAATTCGAAGGAAACATTTTTTATGAAGCAGTACTTTCTTCTCCTTCAGATGAGAGCGTGTTGAATCTGAGACCGCGCAGCAACTACACGAAAAATGTCTTTTGCTTACCCAATTGTATATAAATGATGGCCCTGTTCTGATGGTATTTCCAGCGAGCTTGTTATCTCGGTCAACTTCATTTCTTAGTTACCTTAAAACATTTCATCTTTTTTTTTTTGCAAAAAATGGTGGTTTGCGGATTTTTTAATAAAGAGAGCAAGAAATAAAAATAGGTACAATATATATCTTTGCTTCTTAACGGAATCTCCAGATAAAAAATTGGAGGAGGGTTAATCAACATAGCATTATCATCAGTGAATCATTGCATGCAGTTCTAGTCCTCAATTGACCATCTTTTTTAAAAATGAAATGAATCTCCATAAATAAATGCTGAAACATTTCACATATTACTCTGTCGTATTTGAAAATTTCCATTTCACGATATAAACGTGTAAAAATAATAAAACTTATTTTATTTTTCGCCCGCTCGCAGGGGGACTGCAATGAAAAAGGATGTGTGCGACGAAAAACTAGTTTTAATTTTCATGGACAACTCTCGCGCAATACATACCGTCAGATGTTATTGTTGGCATGTTGTTCCTACTTTGAAAGCTCACAAGGAATGGTGGGCTACACATTTGCGGTTTAATTCAACTTACATTGAAGAGTGGCTCGCCAAGTGGGGTGCAATTAGTGTGTTATGAGAGGTGTGAGCCACGATATTATGACTGTCTTGCAAATATTTGTAATGCGTTCTTTTAAAAGACACATGCAAGCAGAGTTATGATTTATTACTATGACAAAAATTTTATAGGCATAATATTAATATCTAACATACATATATAAATTTGTATATTAACACAAACGAGCACGATAAAGGTTAATGGTTATTAGATGCTGCCCTATGAAATATATCTTGAAAGATTAATTAAATTCTTCAAAACTCGTAGTCTTCTTCTGCCCTTTATATGTATAACAACTAGTTATTCATTTTTTTGTATAAAGACACTCTTCTTAAAATACATACAAGCCTCCAGCCTCGCGATTTTAGGTCCAAATCGTTCAAGTAACGGACATCTGGGAGAACCTTCCTTAAAAATAGCTTCTATAATTTCAAATTTTACTTCGTATGTGAATCGAATTCTCAGATTGGTAGACACATATACAATCTTATCGAATAAAGGTGAAGAAAACTTCAACTCACCCACTTCACCTACTTAACGTACTTATATCTATCCGTTCATAAGAGTAATCGAAACTGAGACAATTTTTCATAATAATATGTGTTGAATTTATTTCTCCACGCCAGCGAAATATTTAACACAGTTCAGATTCATTTGGCGGTTACTGGCGCCATTGTCAGTCAAAATGGCTAACCAATGCTGTTGCGCCTTTCTGCTGTTATTGATGCCACAGCCGAGATTGATGGATTCAACTTAGATTAGATCAAAAGCAAACATGCTTTTCAACGGTTCCAAACTTCACTGATGACACTAACGCTCCGTTCGTTATGCAAGTTTTATTGTCATTATGCAAATGCTTCTGGTTTTTCGCGACTGTCATTGTTTGTCTAAGTCCCAAAGCATGTGCCATGTGCCATGTGCTTTATTATCATTTTTCCGCACACTCGCTTGTTTGCACACCACCTGTAACAACCACATAAACAACCACTTCACACTTAATTTTTCTCATTTTTTCACCTGTGGAGTTAGGGAGAGTTGCCTCTAGCTTGCGGTTGGCGAAGCAGAGCCACATGTATGTATACGCGATAAGAGCTTGTGATTGAGCGCGTTTTTGTGTAAATGAATTTCCTCTATATCATGTCGATTTTGTTTTTGTTCGGAAACATGTTTTATTTTCATTAACACAAATGTGTTAGTCACTAGTAAGTGAGTGAGTGTTTTAAAGTTGTCTTAGTAGTTTAAAGTCATAATAAATGTTTCTACTGCATATGGCATTAAACTTTTTATCTGTAAGTATAACTTTCTATGTTTGATAGAAATAAAAGCGTGGGTCAAAGGTCGGCAGTTTAGACCAGGATAGCCTCGGTCAAGCTTTGAACACTAATTTTGAGTAGCTAATTTATATGCCTGGTTTTCACAAGCTGCACATAATCGTTATCAACTGGAGGAATGTTATTGAAAGAAGATAAGTAGAATGTGGAGCCTGATATATGTATAATGCATATGATTTGTACGCATGGTCATTATTCGATTACTGTCAATTTGAATTTAATTATACATAGAATATTAAACAAAATATTTTTTGTAAACTTTGAAGATATGCCGAAGTTGAGTCCAGCTTTTAATATTATGAGAAAATAAAAATATAGCTCAATTCATTGCGTGATCGGTGATATTTGAATAAATTCTGTTATGATAGTAATAAGAATGACTGCAGACTATTTCTCAAACAAATATAGATTACTGTGAATTTACACACGTGCTTATGTGAACAGTTAGTCCAGTAGAATATATTTTTGACTCATTAATACAGTACACATTTTCAATTACTTCAAACACGAGGAAAGTGTGAAAACTTCCTATTTACAAATCCTCTTTCATAGATTTACAATGCTTCTTTTAAATATTTACCACAACGTACAACAATCATTATGCAAATATCGTATATTCACTCGGCGGTTCTTTCAAGGTGCGCTTCATTATCCATGGCAGCATTTTAAAAACTCATTTTCCATTCTCTGATATTCTTTGTAACCGAGCTAAAGCTTTGTAAAGCCATTTATTATATACACTCCTGCATTTCCTACTTATTTATATCTTTTACATTAGCTCCATACGCTTCTGTTTCAATATCATTTCCTTTAAGCACACCTGTGAGTACCTCATTAACAGTGTCATTTACCTTGTTGGCATTGCGCTTTAGACGTAATACTCCTTACATTTGTTGTTATTGTTCTTGTACAAGCGTATTGTCGTTCAGCTTATGTCTGTTCTTTACATTCGTTTCTTAAAATTTTTATTTTGGTGTGTTTTCTCTTGCATTTTTGCTGATATACTTACAAGGCGTGACAGTAAAGCTTGCTGGAGAAATAGCTTCGCTAAAGTCATTGTTGCAACTTTTGCGTGTTGTTTGTTGCAAAGTATTTATTCCTTCTTTGCTTTATATATTACATCTGACAGTATGTTTTCTATGTTAAGCCTTTATTTTCAGTGAAAAAACTGAAAGACACTCTGCCAAGATGAAAAAGAATTGACTTATCCAGACATTACTAAAGCGCTGTTCGTCGGTGCGTATGAGTAATATCAAACGACTGATTTCTTAACAGAACTCTTGCCAGAAATTTACGATAGTAATGGGTCACCGATTGAGAATCTCTACATTCTTCACTAATAGGTTTTATACTCTTGCAACCACTTGCTAGAGAATATCATAGTTTTGTTCACCTCGTAACACCCAAAACTAAGCGAGATAGATATAGGGTCAAATACAGCCGTTGACAACTAATTAAAAGCGATTCTTATTTTTTATTTAATGATCTTTCTTTTCTATTAAAACACATATTTGCATAATTTGTTAGCATATTTTATTTAAACATAGATGAAACTTAAAAACAAAGAGAAAATGGTTTATTGAAAATACGTTTTTAATTTTTTTTTTGTTCGAATGTGTTAAATCTACGAATTGAGTGCGACACCTAGTTAGAAACGGAAGTATTTCATCAAAAAAAAAATTATGATACTAAGGAAAATATTATATTTACCTTTAGTCTTTGGTTGCATATCCCTTTTGTTTTAACACTGCCTCACATCGATTACGCATTGATGTAATAAGACTTCGACAGCGTCCCACTGGTATTGTTTCCCACATTGTTTTTACTTCCTCAAAAAGTACATCCATATTAGATACATTTTTGGCGCTGACGACTCTTTTAACATCACCCCAGAGATGCTCAATGGGGTTCAAGTCCGAACTGGATGATGGTCATTCCAAAACATTGATGGAATTTTCGTGGGAAAACTTTTTCAATAACTTTGCCGTGTCCTTTGTATCGTTATCCTGTTGAAAAATTCTCCTCAGCCCACGGCAACATGACATTTTTCAGAATGTCAACGTATTTCTCCTTATTTAACATTCCATCAATCCTACAGAGTGGGCCAACACGATTCTAGGAGAAGCATCCCCTCACCGTGATTGAACCTCCACCATGCTTCACTACGCGTGAAACATAGCGAGAATTAAATTCCTGGTTGATTGGCCATCGAACATACCTCCGACCGTCAAGACTTATGCGTTTAATTTTTGTTTCATCGCTAAAAACAATATACTTCCACTGATTTGGACTACAAGACCAGTGAGAGTGGGCAAAGTCTATACGTCGTTTTCTCTGGAGTTTGGTCAGAAGTAGTTTCTAGCGTGCTACTCTGCCGTGAAGTCCAAATTCCACCAAATGCCGTGCAATTGTTCTTTTGGATATTTGTTAACCGTATTCATCCTGAACTCTTTTTTGGGTCTTTTCGGGAGATCACCCCCATCCTCCTGTCTGTTTCTGCCGCAGTTTTCCATGGCCTTTTTTTACGTGCAACATTGGCAAAAGGTTTCAAATTCTCAATATCCTTCAAGGCATTAAAACCCATTTTTTTGAACATTCCGGCTGTTCTGCAATTTCTGAAAATTAATATTAAACAATAAATGTAAAACAAAGACTTACCAAATGTGTAATATTATTTTTAAAACAGCACAGGGTTATGTGTATGTTATCTTTGAACACATGTTTCTAATTAGCTGTCACGCTTTACTCACGTTGTACTAAGTAACGCACAAACGTTTAGGCAATTCACAAGCTTTGTTGTATGTCTTATGTCATATTTTAATATTCTTAAAGAATACGACACTTGTGAGCACCCTTAACTGTTGTATGCCATATTTTGTCATATTTCTACACTTAATCAGCTTATAGTAAAAAATTAAGAAGACAGAAATGCCACGAGAAAGTCAGAAAAATAAAATTATAGCTTCTTTATGTAAAAATCATGCATTGGCTCTATTAGGAGTTGAATCAAGTGAGTATTTGCATACATTTCTTCATTAAATATAAATATTTATACTTTGCCAGGTGACGAAGAAGACGAAGCTATTGAAAGTTTTTTGATCAGCATGAGCTGTTTGCTGAGCAACAGAAGAAGCGTTCATTTCGGCTTACCAAAATGTTCCAGTTGGCAGCGAAATGTGTCTTCAATACTTCCTGCGCCTGTCGACCCTTCCCACTCCTTTGCTTTGTTATAATTAGTGCGCATCTTGCGTACTTTTGCGCGCACTACTTTCCATCCTACCGTCATGACGGTCAATTTGTGATATATATAACTGCATTACACATAGAATATCTATAGAGTAGCGTTCACCGCTATTGTCTTTTGAGATATAGAAACCTTACATATGCAAAATTCAAAATAGTGGCGGATTTCAATAATTTTTTAGTGTTTTGGGTGCCCAAAAATATTGGCTATAATTTATACATACCTACTTATATGCAATAAGTAGAAAATATTTTTTTCTTTTAAGGAAAACATGAATAAGGGAATGTTCTTTATTTGTTTGAGATTACACAATGTTTATACTTAGGATTTTCTCTAAAGTTGTAGATAGTAATTTGAAGGAGCTTTTTGGTGCTGCAGTTACTTTACATATTTTGGCACAACTATTTGCTGAATAACCTCTTAAATTAAAGCTAAGTATTCGGCAAACGATTAAAACCTCACTGGTAGCGTAAAACATAATCTCTCTTAAAAGTAGTAGATCTGGCTGTGATATTAGTAAATAAAAATAAAAATTTCCTAGGGCCAGTAATAAATTCAGTGGTTATTAGGTGAATTCCTAGTAGCAAATTTTTTCAGTACAGCTTTCTATTACACTAAGGATATGCACATGAGGATTTTAGCCCCGAATATAAAGCATGATCTATATATTTTCCAATATATACTTATATTCCACCGACTTATTTTATTAACTATGCCAACAGTGGAAGTTATAATATTAAGACATTACATATTACATACTTAGGCTAGAAAATTTTAAATATGCTTGGTCCGCACGTACTCTCTCTGAACGTGGCTTACCCACGAATTTAAATATACACGCACATTCATAAATTCACAAAATTGGCTCAACAGGATTTACTTTTATATCAGACTCCAGCAGAGACTCTGCCATTAAGTGGCACTTCCCAAAAGCTAAAAATGCAATAACTTGCAGCAGTACAGGATAAATATATTCAACCTCGCTTAGTTGTGTAACTTTAATAAATGACTTCAATGTTGCTGCTATTTCACGTTTTCGTATGACAACTCGAGTATACATAAGCAAGCGCAATCACGTCTTCATTTACTCGTACACCGCAAATATTATGGTAGCTTGGAATTTTTTAACTCAATGGTGACTCTTCTCTGTAGGTAGATTTAAATTGAAACAAGTAAGGAAAGGCTACAATAAGATTTAACCGAACGTTCTATACTTTTCTTACTCGCAAGAATCAAATTCAGGACAGTACATTACGGCGTAAAACGTCAACCACAGGATCGGCATATATCAAGTTTAGTCAAAATCGGTACATTGAACTTATTAAGAGGCGAGGTTTTGTAGGTTTTCCTTTAATGGCGTTTTGTTGGCGCATCAGTGGACCGACTACGAACTCCGCCTTAATTTTTTGCCAAAGAGCGCTCATACAAAAGTCTTATTGAGATATTTCAATTTTTATTGAAGTAACGGTTTCAACTTTTCTCGTCATCTCTCTGTAACAATATATTGCAAGCGTATAAAAATACCATCATAGAGTCCCAACTAACAGAATACAAACATACATAGTCTGCATAACTTGCACCACTCTGATTGGTAGAACAACAACTTTCCTATAGATAGAATGCCATGGACACTTCGTTAATAAGAATGAACGTTCACGCCAATGTGTCCGTTGTGTTGTCTTTGTTGGCAGGTGGCCTTATGTGGTATTGGTGTCTGTTCGATGCTGCCATGTCAGGGTAATTAACAATAATAACTATTGATTTGTGGTCAACCGCTTTCAACCTGGATTTTCTACGAATAAGTGACTGTTTATTTGTGTGTTTGTGAATTCGTGTCATTCTGAAGTTGTATATAAAGGCGGTGCAACTACGCGGAATTGGAATTTCGGGGTAGGGATTGGTAAAAAATGTTTAAGGGCTTAAAAGCTTGGCATTTTTATGAGCCAATTATATTTTTCTGCTTTCATACTACAATGAATATGTAATTTTTACTACTGGAAATTGCTTTATGATAAATTTTCTGATATATTTTGATAGCTTTATATATGGGCCATTCCATCAATTGGTGACATGGTTTTGTACCCGTGGTTTTCCGATATCGACCAAACTTTAGAATATAGACCGAAATAAGAATATCTGTTAACTTTTTAGTGGTCAAAGTTTCTCCATTGTTTTTTGGCGCGCAATTCAAATTGAGATCAAACAAAAAAATTACTATTTCTTTTATTTTTTAACGACCTCAAAATTGAGTGAAAAAAATGTTTAAGTTATCCAATTTTATGTGAAAAAATCTCAACTTTCTGATTAAAATATTTTCAAAATCCAAAAAAAATTTTCAAAATCCAAAAAAATAATTCTTTTTTTCCAAAAATACCGTTTTTTGTGCTTTTCCCCCAATTTTTTTCAAATTTGACTTTTCCGTTCGATTCCTCGTCGAATTTTACATAAGAATCAGTGTTCAAAAATATGGGACTCTGATCCCATGAACAGCAAAAAAAATGCAAAAAGCAGGACGGGAATAATGAGTGACTTATAGGATTTGGTCTTTGTTCGTCGAGAGACGACTTTACTTCTCAATTGTCAAAGTCCGAAGTAGGATCTTTTCACAAGAGTTATTCTGTGTTGGATTTCCAGGCTGACATTGTTGGTGGTGTTTATTAGGGTGTCCGTTATTTACCAAATTGATTATTTTTGACGAGACGCCCCTTAAACTTTGATTTTTCCATCTAAAAAAAGATATCAGACCATAAAAAGCCCTTAATTTTTATAACAAACCTTGCCCCAAACACGATAAATTTGCCATTGAAATAACTTGGCATTTTGCCACTTTTTACGAATATTTTATTTTCTCTGTTACTTTCTCGTTTGTACGAATAAAAAAGTCATAATCTTGTAAAGAATTGAATGCTCTACAAAAAAGTCTTAACAATTTTTCGATATACTCACTCCTTGAAAAGTTATTCAAGGTTAAAGTTCACTTCTGGGTAATTTCTGGTATTTTCGAACTTTTACGGCAAATTGAAATTTTTTTTGTAAAATTCAATTGTAACCCTAGCGTTTATGCTGGTTCCAAGATAAACGAATTTATCTACAACTTCGACATTATGACTGTCAGTAGTGACATGGGTGCCTAGTAGCTAGGGCGCTGACTGCTTGTTTGATGATGGAAGATATTTCATTTTGCCCTCGTTCACCACCACTCCCTTCCTTCCTAAATCAATTCTGAAGAAAGCAGAACTAACCTAATTAAATTAAATTATTTTAGTATTGAAAACAACCACCTAGAAAGACAACATTGTAATGAATAAAGTTTTACAACTACGGAATCTCTAAAAAAGCAGAAGAAATAATTTCCTTTTTAGAATTTTTTTAAGAAACTCTCAATGATAAAATAACTCAAGTGAAATACTTTAATTTTTACTTAAGTTACAGGTAATCGATAATCTGAGACATAAATTTATAAAAAGTACTAAAATAATGAATTTAAGGGTTAATTAAACATTTAAAAGAGCTTTATCAATAGTTCACGTTTTCAAGAAAGTTGTGTAGAAAGAAATGTTACATTTTCGTAAATTACTCATACGCCACGACAAACAGTTTTCTTAGTAACCAAAATCTGACGGAAATTATCCTTACATTTTCTCGCATGTTGACCGATGTATTGACTATACACAAATCGTATTTCCCAATATGTGCTAAATGTTAACGAAATAGAGTGAGAATATGTGCTTGAGAGTACCGTAGTCTTTTGCCAAAACAAAATGAAATCGGTCATTGCGCTTTCCCAACTCTTATAAACCAATTATTTGAAATACATCTAATTATGCTACTACTCGACTCTACATCATATCAATGGATTAGAGTGTGCCATATTTTGATGAAATTCACTAAGTGTATTGCAATTTTATTCTAGAGATTGATGAAATTTGTCCCATTATTTTAATGAACCAAATTTACTAAAATCATCGTCAGCAGTACAAGGTAAGCAGATTTCATAGAATCGACGGCTATTTAAGTTATTAGCAAAAGTCGGCTTGTCATTTAATATAGTAAACATATTTCCCTATAAAGTCTTCTTCATGTTGCTTATCTTACAGTCTTTTTAATAATTTTTTACTTTTGTGTGGTCAATTTTTCTAAAGAAAACTTTGTGATCAAAAGAAATGCACCTTGCTTAAATATCAATAAAACTTAATGCGGAGCTAGAGAGAAGTGTGTCAAGTTTTTGATGTGGTCACCTTTATTCTCTTGCGAACTTCCTTTTGTGTGTTTGTATGTGGAGCTCAACCTTGAGAAGAAAACATTTTTTTTTTGTGCACAGCAGTCGTCCATAATTTGAATGAAGATTTGGCTGAAAGACACAACAGTCCCAAGTATTGCACTCAATTCTGCAGAGACTGAAAGAATGAAATAACGAGTAGAATAAGCGCAAACAACAAGCGACAGCAAACGTAATATTTAAGGCGGGAAAACTGGAAAATAAGAAATACACAAATAAATTATTAAAACGCAAAACAGTGCAGTTGAATTAAAGTTGAAATGAGAGTTGGAAAGGATTATAGCTGCCAAGTATTAAAACGAAAAATAGACATTTGTCACATAATGTTACAAGAGTTGCTAAAAATCTTGATTGTTAAGTGGTTTAATAAGTTCTCAACTTTCTGTTCACAGCAAGCATGATTTGGGCAAGAATTTTTAGCTTAAGGAAATTGTGTTCAGCATTCTAACAATTGAATAATATATTTAGAAGCCAAGTCTTCAGGCAATTTCCTTGCCTATCTAATCTGCTTGTAAAACATTTGCGTCAATCAGCGTCAATCTTCTTGTAGAAGGAGTCTCCAATGAGTGGCTCAGTGGCCTGCTTTTGGATTAAAATGACAATGTAAAAATATTTTTTTTCTATTAAATACCTTTCGAACAAAATAACTTCAATTGCCTTACTGCCAGAATAGATATTGAAAAAGTTTGTATTTTTATGCCCCAATATTGGCTTAACAGCGCTTTATTAATATTTCCTTAAATTTTTTAGTTATTGACTTCTCAAATATGTTTTTGGTTTCACTATGAAGCTTTTTATATTAATAACAGTATGAACTTCAGATTTCCCTTTCGTATTTTCACTATAAGATAATTTCAAATATTATACCGAAATTAAGTATAATCTGCATGAGAGGTATTTTAAAATTTTGGAAAATTATAGGGATTAAAAAAGACTATTCGAACTATGATTGAAATATTTTAACATACTCTTGCCGTATCAGCTGTGCCTACAAGTCATACCAACTATTTATTCGTTTCTTCAATTAAACGAAGTATTGGCACAATAGTTGTGCAAAGAACATTTCACATTTGGTATTTCATCATTCGTCGCTCCGAAAAAGTTTACTTACGAGCCCTATTGCCCGTCCACACTCACCAGAAAACCACCTTGATAATTGCAAGTGCAATACGCCTCCATTCTGTTTACATTCCATTTGTTATTGGCGCTAAGTGCCTAGTTCCGCTACAATAAAACTACCAACAGCGGATGTAGCTACTTTACTCTTTATTCACTTACTGGCATAACAAACTGCAGGATGTTACTTCTAAAGTCAGTTGCACAATTTGCGCTAAAAAGATTGCTATTCTAGCGATTTTTTTGCTTTTTCCATTCGTCTTTTTCGCAAGCATTGAATTTTCAAAATTGTTTCCACATCCGCTTTTCCACTTGTGCACGGTGTGATTGCGTCTATTTGCCTGGCTCACTTTTTGGCGCATTCACACATCAGCTGCTTACTGCCAAATCGGATACAATTTCTGCCGATAGACAAACTCACGGGTTCGCACTCATAGACAAGCCAAGGAGGCATGAATACATGAATATTTATGTCAGCTGTTGTAACAAACCGCTATTGTTTGTTGTAGCTTTGCTGCAGACGCGTGTTTGCCGCCGCACTGTGCTGATTGCCACCGCTACATAGCCGCTGTAGCAAGTCACAAGGCGAGCACAGCACGCGAACACCAAAAACGATTATTTTTTTATGGTGAAAGAATACAACTTAATTCGATTGAAATTCAAAGTGAAAATTAATTGCAGTATTTTTCATTGCAAATGTAATTTAGTTGATAAAAACAAGTCATAGAAGTAACGTCGCCAGAGATCGTTTCCAGTAAAATTTGGTATCAAACCTCTACATTTTATGAGTAATAAACAAATAAAATTCTGCCACAACATTTTTTTTTTTTAAATTTCGGTCCTGACCAGAACGTATATTAACTATACTTTAGTAGACAGAAAAGCGATTTGTCAGCGAACTTTTAGGATATGTTACCTTTTTATTGTTCTTAGTGCTTTAAATGGGTACACACTATTCTAAGCAAACGGACCTTCATCCTAGCGAATGATTGATAAAGGCAGAGCAAATAAAATTTACAACGTGACAACTCATTTAAAACAAATATTGAGCAACAATAATGTTGTTGACAGTACAGATTTTTAGAAAAAGACCACTCTAAACTAAAATTAAGTTATACATAACATTAAAATACACAGAATAAGAAAGCTAATATGCATGTGTATGCACGATGATTTGCTTCCCTTCTGCAAGGGATAATGCATGAAATTACTCTACTCAATGGCGTCATGGAATACTCAAATTTTAAATTTTATTTAGTATTTTGCACGATTAAGACAAATATATGTGGGATCTGGCACCCTTAGACCCTTAAGGGAATTTTCGGAAAAAGAAATCCAGGGCGGGCCATATAAAATTTTAAATTTAAAAAGTAGCTTATCCGATCCACCCAATTTTGGAGTACTTTCTCGATGGTTTCAGGCCTTATGGCAGCTACAGCAGCTTAAATTTCGTACTTTAGATCTTGAATTGTTTCTGGATGGTTGGCGTAACATATATCTTTAACAGCTCCCCGCAGAAAATAGTCCAACGGAGGTAAATCGCAGCTTCTGGGAGGCCAATTCACATTACCTCGTTTGTTGATTATGCGATTTTCGAAGATAGGGCGTAAAAGATTGAGTGTAGCGTTTGCTGTATGGCACGTAGCGCCGTCCTGCTGAAATCAAATGTTGTCCCAATCCTTCTCTCCAATTTTCTTGCAGAAAAATTTGGTTAACATTGCGCGATATTGCTCACTATTGATGGTTACGGCGGTTCCTTCTTCATTTTCGAAGAAAAATGGGCCGATGATTCCACCAGACCAAAATCCGCACCATACAGTGATTCGAGCTGGGTGCATTGGCTTCTCGATGATTACGTGCGGGTGAAAATGAGCCTCGTCCGAAAAGATGATTTTTCGGTAAAATTGACCATCCTCGGTCAAACGAACTTTGGAAAAATGTTTTCAATATTTCTCAGTTTTTTTCTAGTGAATAGCGAAACATTTCGTAAATCTTAGACTTTTTTACTGAATATCTGTCACTTTTCGAAGGTATTTGACGTTTCCAATGTCGAAACATAGATAACTAAAATTTAAAACGTAGATGCCCCACCCGTTACATCTCAGCATTGTAATGAGCTCAATTAGTCGAGATGCAATATCCAACTACGGTAGTTCAGGTGTAATGTCAATTACTGCTGTGAGCAAAAATCGCAAGATTTTGTTCATAATTTTAAAATTCTTAACTTATTCTTCAAAAGTTATGTTTTCCTTCCCAAAGTACTTTCCCATGGCCGCAACGTTGTTTTCCAATACTCGATACCCTAGTTAAAGTCAATTTCCGGAATTGCCTTCAATGCACGTTAATGTCTATAATTGACTAAACACGGTGATTGAAAACTTGGCAGAAACTCACGAGGCATCAATGCAGTATTCGCCGATGCATTATCGTGTTGTAAAATCCAAATATTGTAGGCCCTGATAGTGTGGTAATTTGGAAGGATCCGAACTCACCACATCGATAATCGAAGAAAACTGTCAACATAAGCTTGACTTTTGACCTGCCTTGTATTAGTTTTTCGACACAATTTTGCCACGATATTCGACCGATTGAACGTCTGTTTCCGGTTCGAAACCATTGACCAAACACTCACCGCTAGTATTAATACGTTTAATGGCATCCTGGTAGTTGGAGAGCATTACTTCACAGAGGTAAATGCAATGCTATTTTTTGGAAAAATTTTGTGATTTTGGAAGCAATCGTGCTTTCACTTATTTTAGGCCCAAATGATCTTTCGAAATGGTTTCCACTAATACCTACGATATTCCAACGATGTCAGTAAAATCTCTGCCTGTTTATCGTCGATTCTTATGCACCAATTTATTTACTTTATTGACGTATGGATCATATGTTAGTGTTGTTGACCGTCTTGGACGTAGTTCGTCGACAACGCGTTCTCGACCCTCTTTGAATAATTTGTACCAATTAAAAACATTTGCACGCGACAAACAATCCCAAAGGCCTTTCCAACATTCTGAACGGTTCGGCATCGGCAATTTGATTCCGAAAACAAAATATAATGGAACTTTTTTTATAGAATAATTTCACTTATTGCAAAAAACGCCGAAAGCACTCCATGTATTTCAGAAATACAAGGTATCACTGGCAGTCATACCCACCCAGAAAAAATATTTCAATTAGAGGTTTTCGCGCGAAATTTAAATTCAATAGTCTAACTATTTTTTGCTCACAATAGTACTAGCCTAACTCAACATTTTATACACAATATATAATTGAAATTTTATTAAATTTAATTCCACACATTTTTATTCCTTAAAATTAACTATTTTTTCAATTTCATACTTATAATAAGATCGAGAGAAATATTTTCCAAATATAATGAATTTGGAGAGAACATTTCTTTATGATACCTAAGCGCATATAATGTGGCTGCTGCTAATGTCAAAGTGAAGACATTTTCTTTCCAATCTATAAATTTTTTAGTTTATTTTGAAAACCTTTTGGTACCCAATTTTTCAAAAATGTAACTATCATATTTTTGAGTTTACTTTCGCAGAGTATAACTTTGGAAGTTTTAAGTTTCATAAGTTACGCGCTTGATATAAAAATTATCTTAGAAAGCAGTAAAATATTCCATCCATAAAATAAACACATTTGTTTCTCAGTATTTTATTTGTATACCTTTATTTTGTATTTTTCTTTTACATTATATGTGTTTTTGTTATTTATTATTGTATTACAATTATCTAAAATCTTTCGCGCAAACACTCATTAAAAATTATTTAAAGATCACTTTCTCGCTAGCGAGCGCTACTAAGCGATTTTACTTTGCTATTTTAAGATTTTATTTGTATACTATTCTAATAAGTTTTGAAAATGACCACAAATGTTTGTCAATACTTCGTCGAGAATACTAAATCACATAGAAAGCGCTGCGGAAACGGACTCGTGCGTACAGCCCAACGGATGAACGTGAACTATGCCTTGCTGTGAACGCCGAACGACACAACCACTTGCCACAAATGAACAGATTGTGCAAATGTTGCTTCTTCACTACTGCAAAGCGCTTCTTCTGCAATTACTATACGTGTGTGTGTGTATGTTGTTGCCATGCTTTGCCATTTAGCTGCTGCTGCTGCTATTTTTGTTGCCACTACTGCTGTTGCTGCTGCTTACCTTTACGCGACGCGAGTGTGTGTGGCTGCTAATATCGTAAACGTAATTTGTGAGTACAGAAATGGAATGCGCAAGCGTTCAATTTGCGCCTTCGATAGTCGAGCGTCATCTTTTAAACACACATATATATAGTGTAACGTATTTCCCTTCATTTCGAAAATCAACCCTGAAGGTGCGCAAAAACAAGTTGGTGTGGGTAATGTTTTGTTTGCACAGGCACGTGTTCTGTTTAATGCTACTAATTCTTGTTGTTGTACACAATCTGGGTATTTTTTTTCCTTGTATGAGTGCCTGAATCTCCATAAAAACAACTCAGTCGGCAATGGCTTATTCTTTCAATTGTTGCGCCTGCAAGTGCACGTTGCACGACTTGTACCAGCGAAGTCAGCAAAATCCACTCTGTGCCCTTGGATATGCAAATTTCTTTAACTTGCTTAAGTTAACATTCAACAAAATACTTAGTACATTCTTGCACAGATGTTCTTATAACATAGTTAAATAGTTATGTATTTATTTATGTAACGCATTGTCAGTCAGTTGTGCTGATAATAGCATAAGCCAAAGAGGTTTTCTTTTCCACCAGACTGACTAGTAGCAAATACAAATGGAACAGGGCCGACATAAATATATTTTACGGTTAGAGATATTTTCGAAAATATTTTATACTTGAAAATATGTTTCGATTATACAAAACAATTTAAAATATTGTTAAATTGGCATTTTCTTTTCGAAGTAGTGCCTCAGTAACAAATAATGCTCTTTGAAAATTTTCTCCAGCTGCTATCCTGAACAGTAGTCGGGAACATTGATAATGATTCCAAAGTGAATAATACATTTATTATATTTCCAAATATTTGAAATAAATAACAAGATAACAAAATCCCGGATCTTTACTTTTACGAAGGATATTGGTACCACCAACGGGGTAAAAGCGACGAGCTCTAACACGTTAATAATAGACTTTCCAGGAGGTGTTAGTTACATATCGCGTCGACTAGATTTCTCCACATAACACTGATTATAGCTGAAACTCATACTTACACATGTTAATGAAATAGACTTATTGTAAGTTAAACCGATAGAAATTTTAAACAAGAATGATAAGCATATTTCTTGGAAAAGAAGAAGAGGAAAATTAGTACGTAGTTCACTTTGAACTCTTTTTATTTTTTTCCATCCGATTTCTCCGAGATTAAAGCAGCATATCTGCCAGAGCATATCATAAAGTATCATATCCACACATAGGGCACATTCTCTAGCTTGCTTCTACTCAAATTCACTTTTTTTTTGAGACGCCAGCAGAAGCAAAAGCATCAGCTAAGACACCGTGATTTTAGCATTGCATGGCGTTACATGCAACAGTTTGAAACCTTGAAATGCAGCATTTGTCTTATTTACGAGCAGCGTAAATGTTGCGGCATATGCAGAGAGAGAATTTCGGACGAGTTATTGTTGCAAATAGAAATTAAAGGCATTAAGCAAATAAACATAACAGACCAGAATTTTTTTAGTAACTCTGAAAACCGAGAACCATTCATATCGTTCTTATCTATAAGCTGCTCTTCGTGTGCAAATTACATACAACCGTGATCCGTGAGATTAATTCAAAAGAAATACCAATAAAGAGAGTTTGTAAATTAAAATATATACCCAAAATTTATGGAGAAAACACATATGTGTACGTACATACTTAAGCAAGTGCCACTAATGCAGCAATAATCATACGCACTGTCATACCCAACATACAAGTGTATCGTAATAAAACTGTTATGAAATAAAATAATACCTTCCATAGCCACCGGTGCTGCCCATTAACTGGATAAGAAGACGGTTAAAAAGTCAGTGAGAAAATACACAGAACAGAAGTGTCCTAAAGTGGCGGTAAAGCGTCATGCTGCTTCAAACTCCTCATATACACAAATCTACCTAAATTGCCGTATGCTTAAAATATATATTCTAACAGTGCTTCATATTATTGTTTGTTCAAATGTAGCACACACACCTACTGCGTTGGCACAGAATACAATCTACTGATATTTGGTAGAGATTTTTAACGAAGGCAATCCGAGTAATACTTAGTCTACCAAGGAAAAAGAAAATTTTTACGAGATGATTCAAAATTTTCTCGAAACACTTGACACCATATTTTCAATCCATTTGCAATTCTGGAGGCAGTCTGCTTTGGCGACGGTAGCCATCTAATTCGTAAGAAGCCAAATTGGTAGATTACGAAGATGTGCGCCGATGTTTTATTATGATGGAAGAGAATTTTTCTTTTTTTCCCAAGGAATTGTCATAATAGAGAAGCTAATCGTACTTCGCAGATGTAGGTCGCGGATCATTCGGATTGTGCTAAGATTACCTGAAGAGAACAAGAGTGCCACACACGTCGTTGTAAAAACTAAATTGCTTTCTTTGGGTCAGATTTGTCGCTGTCTTATTGAAACCAATCACGGTTAAGACTTCTTTGTAAATTGTTCATAATGAGTCTTATTCAGCTGATATACCGACTCAAATGATGCATTCACTGCCTTTTTTTTAACCTTCGCTTTGTCACATATTTGTCAAAAACTTTTTGAATCACTAAATAAAATTTTAAAATTAGTTATAAGGTTTATAAGTAGAAAAAATTAACTTCACTTTCTTCGCAATTTCCAATTCCTCAACATAAAATAAGTCAAATAATGATTCCAATCAAAAAGAGTATATTGTTTTTATACAACAACGAATGCAGCAGCATATTCCAGTAACTGGCTCGAACTGCTATGTTGTGTATCGCCTATCAGCATTTGAGGTTATGGCACTTTCAAAAATTTTTTTGACGTCTGGTTAACTTCATTCCATTTTAGTTCGTGCAAATACGAGTGCTATAAAAAATCGGGGCACCAGTTGCAGCAGAGCAGTATAAGTAGGACAAGGACGCTGCGCACGACAACAAGTGCAACAAGAGAAAACCACAAATGAGGCGTTTATTTATTTAATTATTTGAAATGAGCTCGCTTCGACAGCGCTTAAATAGCATTTGTATGTCTGATGTTTTCCGCTCAGCAATGAAAAGAAGAGAAAATTTTAATTACGAAAGCGAAAGTAGATATATAGATAGCTACGAATATTAAAGCGGCAGCCAAAAAACGGAAAAATCGCGCATGCTTGAAACGTTCCACGGATCATTCTGAACAACTTTGCTAAAAGGCTTTGGGTCCAAAATTGATTTCGAGCCCAAGAATTTTAAGGTGAAGTTTTTTAAGTATTATAACAATTTGTTCGTAAGCTTATCAGGTCTCAAATGAAGCTTAGTACGTAGGTGTGTTTTGATACTATATTGATCATTTATTGGAACTGGCTCGGACAATATATCAGATATCTCCGATACAACCGATTATTCAGATTTTTTAAACTTTTGGTAGCACAAAGGACGAAGTTTTAACAAAAATAGCATTTATAAGCCAATTAGGCAAAAATTCTCCATACATTAGTAAACCAACCACTCCTACACGAAAATTTCCTTAAATTACCCCATTCGATAAATTAGAAATAGGGAACAATGAGAACGAATGTAGAAAGTCAATAATTATTTTCGCTTGACTTTGATATTTTTGGTATTCAAACTTACGATTAAGTTGAGGTTTAACCCATATACGTTAGAATTAAATTATGGTTTATTGGAACACAGTATTTTAAAAGTCAAAGCAAATTAACCTACTTGAAACATAACATAGTATTAATAAATGTATTTTGTAATATCTTTATTCGAAAACTTTCTATTTTTCAGGATGATCTTCTTTATTTATTGTAATATTATAAATAATAGAGTTTATTTAAAAATAAAACAATATCGCACGGGAGGCTGCGTTTGTGTTCGCGGTTGAATTCGAAGTGTTGCTTTTGATGCGCCGGTGATGCCACTCAGATGAGAATTAATATTTTGCATAAGGGAAGCTTAAAAAAATCGATTTTTATTGCTTAAATCTCTTTAAAAATAATCTAAGAATAGAAGTTTTAGATGAGAATTTGAAATAGTTTCGAAGCTAGAAGGAAAATAGTGACCGAGCGTCTAGCATATACATGAGCGATTGGGCAGAAAGCGAAAACTTTGACGCTCGATTTCTTGATTTTTAATTTTTACTTAATTGGCGTGCAGGATAGAAAAAACACTAAACGTCACATGGAATTGGGGCAAAGTTTATTATCTTTGGCATTAACTTATCTTCTAGTTAAACTAAAAAAAACTAAGAAATGTCAAGTTTGAACATATTTTGAAACATCATAAAGTAAAATTTTTTTGGTCAAAAACCACTCTTTCAATTTTTAAAAAATTTCTAAAATTTTAAACTTTTTTCTGGAATTTTTATAGTTTCTAGTTAATATATATTATTAACAAATATGAATCCCTTTGAATTTCCTGCACATGTGCACATGGGAGATGCATCGAGCAATTGCTTTCCAAAGGCAGAATATGAAAGATTTCGTATCCAGAAAAATTTGTGAATGATGCTTAAATATATAGCTATAAACCCCAAAAATTTCACTTTAATCAATTATTTCTTTCCTTCCCAAAAAAATCCTCAAAAAAAATAGATTTTTTGAAGCCTCTAAACCAGTCTCCCCCTTAATGTTAATACACAATTACGGCATAAGTCGAAAAGCTATTTGTCGTTAGTTTTATTGAAATCTTATTATTATATTCCTCGCAGAGTTTTCTTCCTTATCCTTAGTTCTCAGGCAGTGGACTTTGATAGCCAGTAATACGACGCCTTTGCTCAAATTATATGATATATAATTTATATTAATTAGGGTGTCCGTCATTTCCCGAGCAGATATTTTTGCAGACTTCTCCTAAAATTTCAGATTTTGCCCTAAAAAAATAGTCAACTTTAACAAGTAATTCTCTTCTATGTTGGTCTATTTTTTAGTCCATTGCAAGCCAAACAAACTATAAATTTTAAAATATTTATGAGTGGATTATACTGAAAGATCATACAGTACACCGTGTCGGATGAGCAACATAGAATTAACATGACATTTGCTCAGCGCATTTGAAAAAACCAACAATATTTACTTTCCAAAAAACGCTAGAATCACACAAATATCCGTAGTAATAAAAATATATTGGCATAAAGTTCGGTAAAGAGCGTGTCCCTTTAATGTATAAATAATCTTTAAAATCTCTAAAACTTTTTTTAGCTGCAATAATGGGTGACGAATAAGTTTGCGAATCGTTTCGGTAAAAGATTTTACATTCAAAATTAAATTTTAATTTTTTTAAATTAAAATTTTTTTAAATTATTAATGACTCCAAATAACTCGACATCACACGATGTGACAATTTCATGAAACAATCAAATCTTCACACACTTTTGTCGCAATAATTCGGTTGTTGCACGTGCTGTGTGGCATATAACTCCGTCTTGTTCGAACCAGATGGACTCAAGATCAACTTCTTCCAATTGCAGTTATAAAGAAGTTAGGACCGATGATTCCACCAGACCAAAAACCACACTAAACTGTCAATTGAGGTGAATGTAATGGTTGTTCTTGAATTACTTGTTGATTTTCTTTGCACCGCAAAATTGCAATTGGAGAACGATTAATTTGATAATAAAATTGAATAATTTGTAAGCGTTGTTCTTGCATTTATCTTTCCATAACGAAATTGTAAACATTACTGACTGTCATAAAAAAAAAATACAGATAATGACATAAAAAAAGCTATCGCAACGATTCTTAGAAATAATATCATCCCTATTGGTAAACCCGATACATAGTCACAAACAATTAAAATCAGGGTAAACATTGTGTGCTGAAATGAGTTTTAAAAGACCTTCAGCGGAGGATTGGTGAATCATAAATTAACAGATATGTGCTGGTAGTATGTAGTAGTTGCTTCAATTTACTTTAATCCAATTTGCTGAGCATAAATGCAATTAATTTTTTCTGTCGTATTTTCGATTCCCACATCCGCGGCACTTATTGGCTGCAAAAACAACCATACTGACATATAAAACCACAGTGTGACTATAAAATGACGTTCGTGTAAAGGGCAACATACAACAAGTTTACCGAAGGCATGAGTGATATTACCGCATGCGGTGCAGACACGAAGCCAGTAGATTTGCAGTGACGGCAAAAGCGGGTATGGACGAAGTCAAGACAGTGATAAGTGCGGTATTGTCGGAAGCTGAAGTCGCCGTTATTGCGAGCGGGTGAGGTAATATTGATTTCCAACTTGTGTGGATTTATTTAATTACAACTAAAAATTACTGTAGTTTATTTGCAGTTCACTGACTCGATTGCGGCTGTTTTGGACAAACAAGTTTTGAATTGCCCCCCAATGACTGACGGATTTAATAAGAAGCTTTTTTCGTTTCAGACAAAAACTTTTAATTTTGCCATTGCCTTCGAAAAGAGGAACATCTGAGGTTGTACGAAGTGGCTCTTATTACCAATAACATCACATTATAAATTTTTTATATGACTAGCGAAGACGCTCAACACGAGACTTACTACAGTGCTATCGAGATCCCGAAATCGAAATTCAGTTCTTAGTCAAAATTAAAGTTTACATTTTCTTTTAAGATATTGACTCTACAGAAAATGTTTATTATTCAACAAATTGAGGAATTATTGGTCAAAATGTTTTCAGAATTATACTGCATATATATATATACTAATACTGCACGCAAGCTATTTTGATAGCGCATGCAAATCGAAATCATGGCTAAGTCAGCAATATGCAAATTAATTAATGTATCGAAGTGGCATTAGCTGCGGCAGCAAAAATAACCAGAACAAAGCAATCGCCAATCACCACAAACGCCATAAAGTAATCTCTAAATTGGCCGCAGCAATAGCTGGTCGAACAATAAGTCAACAGTTAAGCAAACAAATTGGGAAAAAGCTTTTAAGGACTTAAAATGGATTGAATGACAGGCAACTGAATTATGATATTGATAAAAACGGTAAGCTATGAATGGCATAGAATTGGATTATGACAGCTATGCATATAAAGAGTTGAAGTGAGGTTAAGGGCCTACTTTAGAAGCTTAAAAAATGGATTTTTTTTTTGCTTAAATCTCTTTAAAAAATATATAAGAATATGTCCCCAAAGTTTTAAATGGAAATCCGAAATATTTTCGAAGCTAGAAGGAAAGTAGTGACCGAGCGTCTAGTAGATATATTTGGCGATTGAGCAGAAAGCGAAAACTTTGATGGGCGATTTCTCGGTTCTTCATTTTTACGATTTTACGGAATTGGCGGGCAAGATAGGACAAAAAGTAAACGTCCTATCAAAATGAATCAAAATGTGTTGAATTTGGAATTAAATTTTCTACTAGGTGAACCTAAAATACCTTAAAAAAGTTAACATAAATCCGGGTTTTAAACGATTTAAAGTAAATTTTTTTGTTTTTAAATGCATTTTTTTAATCTTCGAAAAATTGTTGAATTTTTCACTTTTTGTTGAATTTTCTTGGTTCACCTAGGAATTACACTATTGAAAATTAAAACTTTCTTTTGTTTTCTTGTCTGAGATGAAAATTGCGACCTGCATCTTGCCCGCCACACACAAACTGCACACTCGAGGCGCCTCCGTAAATGTCGTCAAATATGAAGAATATCTCATGTAAATAATAAAAAAAATTGAGAAGACTTTTCAAATATATAAAAATAAATCCTAAAAGTTTCATTTGAATCAGACAATTCTTTCCTTTCCAAAAAGATCCCTAAAAATATAGATTTTTGGAAGCCTCTAAAGTAGGCTCCCTCCTTAAGGGTGATATCGTTTGCGTTGTTATGCAAACTGACTAACTATTATATAGCAAGAACTTACTAAAAATTAAAATCTTATAGGGAGATGGGTTCCTCAAACTCGTTACCTATATGTCATTTAAATATGATTAAAACTTAAAATGGTTTGCTTAGTTCTTAGTTCTTTTGTGCAAAAGTATATTCGAAATCGTAAATAATTTTCATATGATAAAAAAAAAGATCTATGGATCTGCTAAGTAAGTCAAAATGGTGGTTGGTGCCCAAAGCAAGAACTGTGCTACACCTGTACTGCCAGTGATCCCGTCGTGGCTACAATTTAAACGAATTAAAGAAAGATTGATTATTCCTTCGCTCAAACCGAGAGCATGCTGGTACGTATACGATATTATTATCTAACTTCACGTATATTATAGCTCACAGAGTTCGGCACTCGATTGTAACCAACTTCACACCATTCGCGCCTCTGTCGCACTGATATCAGCTGTTCATAAATTTGCTGAATGACAGTTCGGGGTATTGTTCACTAGTGTACAAAAGCGTTTTGCAAAAAGTGAACGCAAAAAACAGTGATCAGCGATGGCTTTACATTTAGCTGGAAAATCACAACCAGCAATTATTGGTGAGCTCAAACACTTTAATGTAAATAAAATTTTTGTTTATCGCACCATCCCTCATTACAATGATACTGGTAGCATCGCAAAACGCCATGGTGGTGGTCATTAAAAGGCTGCAACGTCACGTGAGATGGTTTGGAAAGTGAAGAAGCGACTTGAGCGAAATCCACGACGAAGTGCCAATCAAATGGCTAAATAACTGAAAATATCCGACCGCAGCATCCGACGCATATTGAAAAATGAGCTCAGTCATCGCTTGGCCACCAAGAGGCAGTACCCGCCACAAATATTGGTTTGGGCCGCTGTCACCGCAGATGGGCGCTCTCCAATTCTTTTCATCGAGCCTTGCGTCAACGTAAATGCCACATATTATCGGGAAAGTGCTCTGAAGGCTGCTTTGAAGCCGTGGGCACACAAACATTTCCATCGCAAACCATGGACGTATCCACAAGACTCAGCATCGTCTCACAAAGCGCAAGTGAACCAAGAATGGCTGAAAAACAACGTTCCAAACCTCATTACGACCACACAATGGCTCTCGAATTCACCAGATGCGAATCCAATGCATTATTCTCTCTGGGCTGGGAGAGCAAGGACCGAAATAAAAAATATACCAGTCTCCAGATGCTGAAGAAAGCCATTGTCCGTGAGTGGGCCAAAACACCGGCAAGTCACACTCGGTCAGCTTGCAATTCGTTTCTTGACCGTCTCAAGGTCATAATTAGGGCAAAAGGTAGTGAAAAGTGAATTGGTCGTGAATCTTTGATTATTTTCACACATTTTGTACTTTGTACTCTGTATTGTATAGTTCAAAGATTGATACGGATTATTTTCGATGCTTTGTTATTTTGTTAATAAACTTATGCAAAATAAATTTTAATAATACATTTTATAAACACACAACATATATGACACATATGTATATATATAAAGCATATATCTACATATACAACGATTACCTTATCAAAAATTTTTTTTTTAACTGTCAACGTTTGTTCCTACTATTGTTCTCACTTCCGTGTGGTTTGTTGCTGTTGTTTGTTACATCTATTGTATGTGAAGAGCTTAACTACCGTTAGGCAAACTCACTGCTGTCTTTTTCCCATTGCCGCAAACAAATAGAAGCGTCATGTTCACAACAATCGAGCCATTCAGCGTGGCACTTTTGTCTGGCGGAGATGCAGAGACAGCCATTGTTGTGCCGCCATTGTCACCAAGCTGCCGTTGTATGATCGCCATTGCTAGCGGCACTCAACGCCGATGTCGATGTCGTCGCTTGCCATTTGAGCATTATCTCATTTTTATGCGCGTGTTTTCTAAGCAAAATTATACAACAAACACATTAACAGCAAATCTGCTCTGTCATTGAAGCAGTTGCAAGGCATTAAAAGTTGAACTGCATCTCTGCCATAACCAGCCTCAACTGGGTGTGGCATTCCTATGGACCGACGCAGTTATGATAATGAAGAGTGTGAACATATCTGTGGGTATATATTGCCTTATAGTGCATGCATATCAGTATGCATCAATGATTTATGAGCGAACATCCTCTTTAGATATTTGTATTTATAGAAATATATTCTTCTGCACATAGGCAGTAGCGACCGTGGAAGAAAACATAAAATTGAAGGTATAAAATAGAAGTGACATCCATCCGCTCAATAGATAAGAGGCTCAAGAGAATCAGTTTTGTTTCTCGTAATAGAATGGATGGAGTCATGTGTAGAAGTTCACGCAAGTGAGGAAAGTTCTCTGATCGCCATTCACTTGGGAGTGGCCAGAAACG
Organism: Bactrocera zonata; assembly: GCA_037783105.1. Classification (NCBI taxonomy): domain Eukaryota; kingdom Metazoa; phylum Arthropoda; class Insecta; order Diptera; family Tephritidae; genus Bactrocera; species Bactrocera zonata. The sequence continues at coordinate 53,789 of JBAWJQ010005983.1, read as the reverse complement.
ATTCTTTTACATATGACTCAAGCAGCTCACGACTTCCGGTCTCTGACCAAGTATCCTCTGGGTAGCCTAAGAACATCCGTTTGAAGGCGAGCTAAAGTGAGAAGGCGAAAAATCCCCTACTTAGGGTTGTGCGCTGGGTTTGGGACCCGCCACGTAAAAAACCGCACCAATGAAAACCAACAATCAGCCTCGGATGAGAGCCCCCCCTTTTGATGACGACCATGGCAAGCGAAATAAGGACTACGAATTGAGGGCATGCACCTGGAATGTCCGGTCCCTTAATTGGGAAGGTGCCGCTGCCCAGCTGGTTGATGTCCTCGTGAAAATAAAGGTTGACATCACCGCCGTCCAAGAAATGCGATGGACGGGACAAGGACAGAGACGAGTAGGTCCTTGTGACATCTACTACAGTGGCCATATAAAGGAGCGCAAGTTTGGTGTTGGATTCGTGGTGGGAGAGAGACTCCGTCGCCGAGTACTATCATTCACTCCGGAGAATGAACGTCTAGCCACAATCCGCATCAAAGCGAGGTTCTTCAACATATCGCTGATTTGCGCCCACGCCCCGACGGAAGAGAAGGACGATGTGACCAAAGATGCCTTTTATGAGTGCTTGGAGCGCACTTATGAGAGATGCCCCCGCCACGATGTCAAAATCGTGCTTGGCGACTTCAACGCCAGGGTGGGCAAAGAAGGTATCTTTGGCACTACGGTCGGTAAATTCAGCCTCCACGAGGAAACATCCCCAAATGGGTTGAGGCTGATCGACTTCGCCGGGGCCCGAAATATGGTTATCTGTAGTACTAGATTCCAGCATAAGAAGATACATCAAGCTACCTGGCTGTCTCCGGATCGAAAAACCACCAACCAGATCGATCATGTTGTGATAGACGGAAGACACGTCTCCAGTGTTTTAGATGTGCGTGCGCTCCGAGGTCCTAACATCGACTCGGATCACTATATTGTTGCAGCCAAAATTCGCACCCGCCTCTGTGCAGCAAAAAACGCACGCCAACAAACACAAGGAAGGTTCGACGTCGAGAAGCTCCAATCACAACGGACAGCCGAACGTTTTTCTACTTGGCTTGCACTCCTGCTCTCTGAGAGCACTCGTCAACAACTCGGTATAAGGGAACTGTGGGACGGCATCTCAAACTCCTTACGTACAGCTGCAACCGAAACCATTGGTTTTCGGAAAGCGCAAAAGAACAGCTGGTACGACGAGGAGTGCCGTGTCGCAGCGGAAAGAAAACAGGCTGCCTACCTCGCAACGTTACGATCGACCACAACACGTGCGGGATGGGATAGATACCGAGAGTTGAAGAGGGAAGCAAGACGCATTTGTAGACAGAAAAAGAAAGAGGCCGAAATGCGTGAGTGCGAAGAGCTTGATAAGCTGGAAGACAGGGGTAATGCTCGAAAATTCTACGAAAAGATGCGGCGGCTTACAGAAGGTTTCAAGACCGGAGCATACTCTTGTAGAACCCCCAAAGGTGATCTAGTCACCGATGCCCAAAGCATACTTAAATTATGGAGGGAACACTTCTCCAGCCTGCTGAATGGCAGTGAACGTACAACGCCAGGAGAAGGCGAACCCGATTCCCCAATCGATGACGATGGAGCAGACGTTCCATTGCCCGACCATGAAGAGGTTCGAATAGCAATTGCCCGCCTGAAGAACAACAAAGCGGCAGGGGCCGACGGATTGCCGGCCGAGCTATTCAAACACGGCGGCGAAGAACTGGTAAGGAGCATGCATCAGCTTCTTTGTAAAATATGGTCGGACGAAAGCATGCCCAACGATTGGAATTTAAGTGTGCTATGCCCAATCCATAAAAAAGAGACCCCACAATCTGCGCCAACTACCGTGGGATTAGCCTCCTCAACATCGCATATAAGGTTCTGTCGAGCGTATTGTGTGAAAGATTAAAGCCCACCGTCAACAAACTGATTGGGCCTTATCAGTGTGGCTTTAGACCTGGTAAATCAACCACCGACCAGATATTCACAATGCGCCAAATCTTGGAAAAGACCCGTGAAAGGAGAATCGACACACACCACCTCTTCGTCGATTTCAAAGCTGCTTTCGACAGCACGAAAGGAGCTGCCTCTATGCCGCGATGTCTGAATTTGGTATCCCCGCAAAACTAATACGGCTGTGTAAACTGACGCTGAGCAACACACAAAGCTCCGTCAGGATCGGGAAGGACCTCTCCGAGCCGTTCGATACCAAACGAGGTTTCAGACAAGGCGACTCCCTATCGTGCGACTTTTTCAACCTGCTTCTGGAGAAAATAGTTCGAGCTGCAGAACTCAACAGAGAAGGTACCATCTTCTATAAGAGTGTACAACTGCTGGCGTATGCCGATGATATTGATATCATCGGCCTCAACACCCGCGCCGTTAGTTCTGCTTTCTCCAGACTGGATAAGGAAGCAAAAGAAATGGGTCTGGCAGTGAACGAGGGCAAGACGAAATATCTCCTGTCATCAAACAAACAGTCGTCGCACTCGCGACTTGGCACTCACGTCACTGTTGACGGTCATAACTTTGAAGTTGTAGATAATTTCGTCTATTTAGGAACCAGCATTAACACCACCAACAATGTCAGCCTGGAAATCCAACGCAGGATTACTCTTGCCAACAGGTGCTACTTTGGACTGAGTAGGCAATTGAAAAGTAAAGTCCTCTCTCGACGAACAAAAGCCAAACTCTATAAGTCGCTCATAATTCCCGTCCTGCTGTACGGTGCAGAGGCTTGGACGATGACAACAACCGATGAGTCGACCTTAAGAGTTTTCGAGAGAAAAGTTCTGCGAAAGATTTATGGTCCTTTGCGCGTTGGCCACGGCGAATATCGCATTCGATGGAACGATGAGCTGTACGAGATATACGACGACATTGACATAGTTCAGCGAATTAAAAGACGGCGGCTACGCTGGCTAGGTCATGTTGTCCGGATGGATGAAAACACTCCAGCTCTGAAAGTATTCGACGCAGTACCCGCCGCGGGAAGCAGAGGAAGAGGAAGACCTCCACTCCGTTGGAAGGACCAAGTGGAGAGGGACCTGGCTTCGCTTGGAATATCCAATTGGCGCCAAGTAGCGAAGAGAAGAAACGACTGGCGCGCTGTTGTTGACTCGGCTATAATCGCGTAAGCGGTGCCTACGCCAGTAAAGAAGAAGAGAATAGAAATTTACTTTTGCATTTCCTGACAAAAGGTATATTAAAGCATATATTGGTTTTTGAAGCTACTGAGTTACGATATTCAACTTGTACGCCAGGGCCGAAATGTGAAGCTCGCAAAGGTAACGTTTTTTTTTTTTTATAAATTTCATATAGCTCACGAAATCGGGCATAGGGACGCCAAATCAATTATATTCATTGCTGTCAATGCCCGCGTTTTTTTACAAAAAAAATTGATTGGAAGCATTTTTTACCTTCGTTGGACTTGACAACGTCATCTTTTTGGGGAAATATCGGTTGAAATCTGAGTTATTTCAATGAAAACGAGAGAGGGTGTTGTACTCATAACAGTGTGTCATTTTGCCTAAAATAAATAAAATTCAAATATCAGGATTTTCCAACATCTGCCTGACCTTACTACATTGGTGATTATACGAGTATGTGATGTACCTTAATAAAACCCAGAGAAAATTTTTTTAGTACGTGGCATGATAATAATTAAAATTGAATCCATACTTTCCCAACTCACATACCTGTATACTACATAAAATTTTCGTTTTTCTAGCAAACCTTATATCGAATATGCTGGTCAGTGTATAAGTTATATAGAGTACTAGCGTACCCAGCCCGCTTCGCAGGGCTAGATTTTGCTTTTTTGTTTGAACACTAGTGCACGGAGATAGTGTATATGTGCTGAATTTTGATCGAGGTATAACAGGTCAATGATGCTTTCCCACGTGAAAGTAATGAAGAGATCCGGTCGTCCGTACTTGCGCACCTAAGTCATAGCATCTTGGCCGTACTCGTTCATATGTCGAGGACTGCCGGTGTACGTTGCTGGCAAAATCATCATTTGGCAGCATTTCCATCATTATTAATCGCATCACGTAAGTGAATATATTCCACGGCACGTAGCATCCGTTGATTCAACCGAATAAAGAAAAGACGTTCACTTTCAATTTTTGCATACATGTCGACCACAAATTGATGCAATAGTTCATTGATCTGAATTGATTCAGTGTTATGAGTAGAAAAATATGGCAGCGCTTTTAGTATGCATTCCTCAAATTTAATAAAAGAAATCTAATAATTAGTTGCAAGCAGGTTAAAATACATTTTGAAACGATGATGCAGTACACTGACTTTGATCTTATTGTGGTTAGTGGCCAATTTTTCGTGGAGTTCGTTTGACTGAAAGTGCTTACCGGCAAGCTTAATAAGACAGCGTTCTATACTAAAAATCAATGTATTTAGTTTTTTGCAGAAAACAAGTTCAACTTTGAAACGGAAAGTTAGTAAAAGAATTTTAAAGAAAAATGTTGTTGTTTCGGTTGCAAGGTTCTTAGCGCTTGCGTAACTGCATACATTTCTTATTCACCCATAATTATAGCAGGTGGCGCAAAAATAACCTTGCGATGTTCATTTGCAAATGAAAAACTTTTCTAAAAAATGAAATGGTTCTGCTTGTGGATTATTTTTAGTTGGTGTTTTAAATTTTCTTACATCAAGTCGAGAATATGATATCATGTATATGGCCGCCGCCACAGTTGATTGTCATTAGAGCCATTTCCATCACTTTGGCCAGAATTTCCGGCGATAGGTCCTCACATTCTTGACGGATATTGCCTTTAAGAGCTGCAAGCGTCTGAGGTTTGTTGACATAAACCCACGACTTCAAAAAGCCCCACAAAAAGAAGTCTGTAGCGGGCAAATCAGGCGATCTTGCTGGCCAGTGCAAATCGCCAAAACGGGAGATTAGGCGCCCTAGAAATACATCCTTCAGCATATCGGTTGTGGCACGCAGTGTAGCGTACCATTGTATTTACTACACAAATGTCAAAACAGAACTGACATTAAAGGTCAATTGCAAAATTTATAGCATCTTCTGATAGGAGGATTAGTTTTGAGACACCTTGTATAATAAATCAAAAACCACAAATTTATTTCTTTTTTCGATTACATAATATCGAAAATTAATTCTATTTCAGACCGCAATTTATCGTGCATTCGATCATATGAACTTCTGTAGAATAATAAATCAATTGCGGTAACACGGCAGACGAGAGTAATGACATATTGCAGACAGTTTCTGTCTCAAAATCCAGTGAAATAAAGCAGAAATGAACAGAAAGTGATATAAAAAGAAAATAAAATAAAACAAAGAGGAGATAAGTAATTCGGATATCTCCAAAAAACTTAGTTTTCTAACGATTTAAAAAAATTGAGACTTTGCTAGCACGAGTTATCGGACTAAAAGAACAATATGTTGAAAAATAAATCTCAATTTTTACAATTTTCACTTTTTTGTAGGCTAAGTACCTATCGGACCGCCTTCGTAAATGCAATATGTTTTCTCGTTTTCTATGCAGAAGAAGTAGAACGGCACAATGTTTTAATAAAAATGTGAATTTGTAAGGGCGTATGCCCCACACAGACTACATACACGTTGTTAAACGGTGCATTACTCCGCCTTAAGTCGCCTCGACTTTGTGTTTTTTCTTACTGGCTTTTTCGTCGGTTTCTTATCCAGTCAATGGAGAGCACCTGTGACTTGAGGAGGCATGCTTTAATGTTAAGTCGTGTTGCTTCGCTGCGTGCTACAGGGCGTATGAGTACTGCTACATTACCGGCGATTGCGTTCACCATAAATTTTGCGTATATATTTTTAATTAGAAAATACCTTTTACTGTTGTTCTTTTCGAAGCTTGCTTTATGGTTAAACGGTTTTTTGTAATTTGTACACGAAGAGTAGCAGTTAGATAAATATCGACATAAATGACTCAGAGAACAAGAAAAAATTTGGCTTTCGTCGTTTTAAATCCCGCTATGCTTACTTTTCAGTAATACCTCGCACTCCTATTTGCAGCAATAACTCTTTCGAAATTTCTTAGGTGAGTTACACATATTTTATATATATATATATGTACTATATTAGTGAACTTCTTTATAAAGAAATTTAATAAATACATATGCAATTTTGTCTAAGAATGATCCCTTTACGAGGCATAACAAAAATTATATGCTAAATTGTAAAAAGTACTAAAATAAATACACATATATGTATATATCGTCATTTAGGAGTCATAACTTATGACATTTTGCACTCTTCTAACTATTATTTTAGAAAATAAAGCATCACATTTTTTTATTTTCATAGCCAACTGCTCTATTTTTCATGGCTTATTATCTTTTTTACTTCTCTTGCAAACTTTGCCTCGAACTCCGAGAAAGAGCTCACTGCGCCCATTTTCTAGCTTTTCCAAGTGTTTTTGAAAAATTTTATGACAAGTTCAAAAATTTCGTACTGTACTCGTATTAGCAAATTTTGTGTAGATTGAAGCCGTTTTCTATTTTTTTTCATAATATCAATTTTACATTTTTTATACTCTCAAATAAATATTTCACAAAGCTTGAGAGAGAGAAATTCGATTTATTTTTCCTTACACACAGAATGAGTTGTCAAATTACTCATTATCTAAGATGTCAAGGCTTCGATACAATTTACTTATGCTGAATTTTGTCCACTTTATGTCTTGAGCCACCCTCGTATTTACTACTAATTGGCATCGTCTTAAAGCAAATTTATTTTGCTTTTGCTATTGTCGGTACACCTAACTGATCCAGCGGCAGTGCATACACGCTTATCGATTTGCCAATTGTTGCACACAGCAGTTGAAAAATGAAAAAAAAACAATAGCATTCATACAATACATACACACAAGTACATACATATAAACATACATACCTGTGTAAAAGCGCATAGTAATTTGAAGGCTAACTCAAGCAATGCAAAGGGAGTCTGCATATTCGTAGGAAAAGAAGTGGATTTTGCCGATTTCCTTGATGCGAATCATGCAACGCGCAGTTGCGATACACCGAAAGGCGCAACAATTGAATCCACGCAGCACAATGAAGTTGCAACAGTTTACAAGAGCGCCAGCAGAAGGCAAGCCATTAGGAAAGAAAGAGTAACAATTAGAGTTTGTATATGCAAAATGCATGTATATGTTATACTATATACAGCACGCGACTGTTGCCAAAACAAAAAAAACAACAACAGCATGCTAACATTGCAACAGAGCACGTGCTTACGCAATCAAAACACTACTCACACCAACATGTTGCTGCGTCTCGGTATTGTTGGCAGTGTTTTCGAAATGAAAATCAAGCTTCATGTTGCACGAGAAGCACTCATACACATATCTACATCTGCTCTGCTGTCGAAAGCGTTTGCGCAGTGCATTTTAGAACTCACAAATCACGTTTACGATATTAAGAGTAGCAGCTAACAGGTAACAACAAACACATACAGGAACACTAATTGCAGAAGAAAGCGTTTCTTCGCACAGCACAGCAAAGATGTTCTTTAGGCGTTACCAGTTGCATAGTCCACGTTCGTCCGCTGGGCTGTGCGCACGTGTTCACTTCTATAACAGTTTTGAATTTAGTTTTGGCGAAAATTATCAGGAGATTAACTTTGAAACTTACATATATATATGTATGTATATGTATGTATAGTATGAATAAAATTTTAAAATATAAAACCAAAATGACCTAGTGGGGCTCGTTTCATTGCGTGAAAATGAGCCCTTTGTAATGCAGCTTTGACGTTAATGAATGAGTGATTTGAAAAAATATTTCACAGAATTTACACTTATGAATTTTGAACGAAATAATTTTTTAAAAAAATAATGCAATATATTAGCAAATGATAGTATAATAAAAGTATATAAATAAAATATGCCGTGAATAATTCGTATTGATTGTAAGGAGGAATAATTTCAACGGATATTTAAAACAAAATATTAAAAATTCTTATTTTAAATTTTAACATAAATCATTTAAAATAAATTTTAGTTTCAAAAATAGTTCAAAACAGAAAAAGTTGAAAATTTCCTTCCAATTTTATTGCTTAAGGGGCACAACCAGTGTGAAATTTTCAAAAAATCGATTTTTATTTTTTTTTTTCATATTTCGATAGGTTATACCCTTAAAAATAACATACTAAAATTTTAAATCGATATCTGAAACAGTTTTTGAGTTTCAGCCATTTAAAAAAGTAGCCGCTCGGCAGTTATGTAGATAACGATCATGTTATCTTTAAACGAGTTTTTCTCGAAACAGCATTTTCCGAATTTGCTGCAGTGATTACTCAAAAACAAATGATGTGATCACTATCGATTTTTTTTTTTACATATTCTGTATATAGTTCTAAGTACAATGACCTATCGATTTTTTATCTGATCAAAAAATCGAATTTTGGCAGATCAAAAACGGCCAAAATTTTGGGTAAAATTCGAGTATTTTTTTTTAAACGCCGCCATATTGTCAATTTTTGAATTTTTTTATCGTAGGTCATTGTACAGACAATATTATCTAGTTTAACGAGAATTTTTTTTTAGATTTCATCTACGGGGAAGGCCGGAATCATTGCCGCAGTGAAGGACCCTTTTTATCGCGCCGTTGGAGATCGACTATAACTTAAAGAATATTTAATTTTTTTCTCCAAAAATTTCACTGTATATTCTTGAAACGTGTAATATATTCTTAAAATTTTTAAATAATTGATAAAGTATTTTTTTTAATAAAGATTCCCAAATATCACCTTTTTTTTGCCATTACACTAAGTGTGCCCCTTAATTTACTATGCAATTACTACTGCGATCAAATTGAAAGGAGAATTTTGATTTTACTTATTTTCTGTAAGCTGGCAGTACTGTTAATGACATCTATGCGAAATTTCACGTCAAAACATTAATTAGTACTTGAGATACGCGTCGTTTTGTGAGGCTCTAAAAGTGAATTCCTCGATTTTTACTATGTCTGCACCATCTCATACTGCATTAACTACTCGTGATCATTTCACCACACTTTCAACTAATATCGTGCCGCAACCACCGCGTTCGATTCATTTACTTTCATGAAACTTCCAGATATTCAGCAAATTCACATGACCACTCCGAGGACACCGTTTTGACTCTATTGAGGATATAAAAGCTGAATCGAAGAAGGCTCTGACGGCCACTACGACGGATAATTTTTCCAAGTGCTATGATGACTGGAAAATTCGTTGTCATAAGTGTTGCAGCGGGAGGAGATTACTTTGAAGGAGATGAAATGAACAAAATTCACCTTTGAATTTGATCACAGTAGTATATGATTCCTTATTTTTTAGTTTTGTTGACATGAAACCTAAATTAACTAAATAAATGATTCTACCTTGTCTCTTTTTAAGAAGATGTAATATTAATTTAATTTGTCTTTTTCCCAAACAGAGTTTTGAAGAAAAGTATTTTGAGAGTTGCGTTAAAAAATCAGGTCATTGGACATCTATATGGACGTCCGTTTTCTCATTCTGCCAATTAGTGATACATATACATATCTATAACCCAGTAAAGAGGAAGATACAAGTATAAATGATTAAAGTATGAATTATTCCTTAGCTCAAAATCTTTAACAATTCAACATTCTAGTGCGAGGAAAAATTACAAACAAAACTAGTAAGCATGCGACTTCCTGTAATAATACGAAAATATTCTGGCCATATTTTCATATTTTAATATCTTTAAAATTTCATTACGCATTCTAATTATTTACCTAAATATATTCTACTTTCAAAATGTTCATATTTCCCACTTCAGCCATTGTCTGTGTGGCTGCCTTTCGTGCCTTTTAATCAAATCTTCATTAACTTCAAATTATGAGCGAACGTTCTGCATAAATATAAATTTATGCCTTTCAACCTTACGTCCCTTACACACAAAGAATTAGGCAAGAAAGTGAAGAAAACCACATCAAAAACTTAATTTCTTTCACTCTCGCTTTGCAACATGTTTTGCTAAGATTTCGGTATGGTGAATACGCTCCGACTACAAGGTTTTCATTTCAAAAACTGAAAACAGAAAAGCAAAACGAACAGTCAAGTCTCTTGATAGAACATTATGGTTATTACATTAAATGACGCTGAATGAAATGCGGACTTTTGCCAAAGCCCTAAATAGCCACTGCTTTGATGCTGTGAAATCTGCTGACCTTGTACTGGTGACCCCCAAATACTTGAGTATTCAAGGTAAACTTGCAACTTTTTAATCAATTTGGTTGTTTTATGTGTACCCCAAAAGATAACAGTGGGCATAATTGAGCACAAAGAGAAATCTGCGTTTATGTAGTATTTCTTGTTATACAAGTGCCATATAACTCTATATATGCATGTAAACGGATATATGTAGCTGGCCTGTTTTTCTATTTCATTTTATTGTTGTTCAAATGGCAGGGCAAATGCTAATGTAAGGTTATTGCTTCGCACACCCGACTTAATGCACCGGAAAATTTCATATAAAAAGTACAGACACTGATTGGGACGTTGGGACATATTTATGAGAAGAGGTAAAAAGAAGAAGAAAAGAAAAAATGGTAAGACGAAAAACCATCGAAAATGGAAAGCTGCACAACGCATTCAGGAGCGATTTTGGTTCGAAGTATGGTTTTAAATTTTTAGTATGTCATTGCAATTTTTTTATAAAAAATTTTATTACTTAAGAAAAAGCGTTTACTATTCACTTTTGTAATAAAGGTTTTTAAATTAAAAGTAATTTTTCAAAAAGAAATTATAATAAAACGCAAACAATTTAACAAAATTAAAAAAAAAATACTTTTCATCTCATAAATTATATCAAACTCATAAACTCAACTCTGATAAAGAAAAAATAGTTGTAATTTTATAAAAACTCCTTATATTGGTAAGCTTTATTACGGTTGGAGGGTAGGTTTTAATTAATAATTATAAATTTTTTTTAAATCAATTTTTTATAAGATATATAGTATAGTACTTTTGCAAATGGATTTTCCAAATTCCAGAACTGATTTTTGTATTATAATAAAACTTTCTCTGCAATGTTGATATCCAAATGTGTTCATAAATTTCTTTGGCACCACTAACGTGTCCCTAAACTTCGGATACCCATATTTTGATCTCTTTATATGAAATTTAAAAATTGTATGTTCCATATATCAAAATGCAAAGACAAAGTTTTAACCCTAAATACATAAATTCCATCCAAATACAAGCGCGTACATTTTGCTGTCTCTTCATTTATATTGGGGAACATATGCTTACAAGCCACACAAGTGGGAACATCAAGCACATACGAGTATATACCTACGCTTGCGAGTTTGTATACATGAGTAAACAACACTCTCAGCAGCCTCGCAGCTCATTAAACCCATATTTTATGTGAATTTGTGCGCATAGCACGACATGGGCGCAGTTAACTTGAGTCTGGGTTCATACACGCGTAATTTTGCAGAGGAGATAATCAATAAATGTGATTTAAAATAAAATCGATATCGATAGGCCCATGCTAATATTATACCATTTCATACTCCATCAACGCCACACTCTTGCTACCCGCAGCCTGAATTCATATGCTGATGATTCAAAGGCTGGTGAGGAAGTCATGATGAATGCTTTAATTTGCAACATCCTTAATTTATGCGTTATCAGATACTCCAGGCAGTCAGCGCGTGATAGGGCAGTTGTCTCAATCGGTCGGCCATGGCGTATACGTAACCTAATGTAAGCCAATGCAGTGATGCGCTTTCTGTTAGAAGACATCGCGATTGTCATTTCCAGCACGAAAATTTTGAGAAACCAAAGAAACAGGAAAAGCGAAAAAGCGTAGAAACATTAAACAACATAAGAAATGCAAAATATGCAGAAAATCTTCATGAATAACATATTTTCTTAGTAAATGTATGTATATTTAAAAATAATATCTCAATCAGATATTTCAAAAATTTATGAAGTTTGATAAATTTTGTTTTGGTTCGTTACTTGTTTTGAAATTTTAAATAAATTTTTGATAATTTGCCTTGTTCAAGGAATCTGCTGATTTTCATAAATCAGTTTGAGCTTTCAAACTATGGAGAATATCGAAATGTAGATTGAAGTGCAAATATTTAAAGAGACACGTAAGCTTTTAAAAGTCCTTTTTGTGGTCATAAGATCTTGCTCACTTCGTTTTTGATTAGCAAAAGTATCCGTTTCTTTTACTCTGTTCTATAATCCCAATTGAATTTTGACTGCAAGTAACACTATATATCTAAAATGTTGGCGTGTTCAAACATCTTTTAAAATATTAAGCGCCACTCGCTGGCCTCTACACATCGACAGACCCGCCTATCATCACAATTTATTGTGTCTAAAGTGACAATGAATAATCATTCCACAGCAGTAGGAATAAAGCAGTCGAGCTTTCAACTGGATTGCTTGGCCACCCTACATTTCAATCGGCATCTCCACTAACCAAAGCCTCAACTGTTTGCCACGCGATAATATAACGAGTAACAGAAGACCGTCGAAAATCTTATCAATAAAAGTATTTATGCTATGCACCTGTTTCCTCGAATGTTGCGTATAAATACTTAACAACAAATTGTTAACCGCACTCTATACACCACCGAACTAGTTTCTTTGCTGCGTGAAAAAGCTTGCATAACGCACAATCGCTGCCTGATGCTCGCCGCAAGCACTTTCAGCACCGGCAGCCGCATGGTACGTGGCATTTCCGACTGCGTTGCCTGGCGGTTTTTTCTGCGTCGCACACTTCCGGCGCTGTGGCATGCAACCAAATATAAACAAACTTCGCTGCCACACAATTCTTATGTAATGTATCTGTGTGAGTGTTTAAGAACACTTCCAGCTGCGGAGCGAGTGCGGCGTTCCCGGCACGAGCAACATAAGACTATCGGTTAATGTTGGTTTGAGTTGCGTGTATTTTCCTTAATATCATCATTAATGATATTGAATGTTAGGGCGTAGTATAAACCAGGGTGTTAAAAGAGCTGTTATAGCAGGAGGGTGTGTAAAGTTGCTCATTGATAAACATCTTATTTCAATTTACAAAAATATTTGTTGTATATGTGTGTATGTAGAAGGAGATTAAACTGCAAAATGCACGTCGAAGAATACGTGGAAAATGAAGGAACTTGCACGCACTGAAGTAATACTCGAAGTGTGAAAGTGAAGCAGTCACAGATGGATAAGAGCTAGCTGAAGAAATATTACCATAGCAACAACAACGATAAATAATAAACAAATTGTAGCAAACTGGTGTTGCCGAATAAAGTCACCAAAAGCCATTGGCTGGGTGAAAAAGTTGGGAAGGCACTGGATAAGCAGTAACGAAGGATTGGGACGCATTTCAGACGTGTCTGCAGACAAAAATATAAGGAAGGGTTAAGTTAAGGTGCAACTGAACATTTTATACTCTTGCAACATGCAAGAATCAAAGCAAGGAAAATACCTTAAGCGGCACACCATTACCCATATTTATATATACAGCTGCACTCCCTTACTAGGGAGACGTAGAGTTATGAAAGAAAATTTATACGAAATTTTACTTCTATTGCCAATTCAAGAGTTTGACTTATGGAAAAGTTAGAATTGCAGAAGATACACTAATCGAAATATTCGACAAAAGATTTTTCAGAAAAACGAAAATTATTACACATACATATGTATGTAATATAAGTGAGTTGGGGGCTAGTATCGACCCCATTTTATCTATTTTTTTCCATACTACATACTAATATTATGCCACGTACTCATAAAATATTCCCTGGGGTTCATTAAAGTACAATCACTAATCATATGGTATAAAGTCACCCGATTAGTTTGGATATTGCGTTCAAGAGTTATAGACGTGTAAACGTGGAGTTGACTAACGCCAAAATTCGGCCTATTTTAAAGTTTTCCTTCGTTAAAGGCAAATCCGCTAGAGAAACGTTCCGTGAGATTAATGCTGTTTTGGGGATTTTACTCTATCACTTCGATCTGCGGACGAATGGTTTCGACGATTCAGAGCGGATGAAAACGACACCATGGATAAGCCAGCCGGCGGAGGACCTGTGATGACGAATACCGATCAAATCATGGAAAACATCGAGTTAGACCTGCATGTGGCATCTCGTGACATCCCCCAGAAGATAGTAGTTAGTCACAAAACTATTTTAAACCATCTGCAAAAAGCTGGATACATAAAAAAGCTTGATGTTTGGGTGCCACATGATTTGACGCAAAAAACCTTCTGTGCCGAATCAATGACTGCTGCTAAAATGGAACGAACTTGACCCATTTTTGAAGCGGATGGTGACTGGCGACGAAAAATGGATTACACACGACAATATTAAATGAAAACGGTCGGGGATCGGCGGCCAGACAGGAAAAAATACAAGATAATGATCACATTAATCAAGATATATCATTTTTGGCTCAAATTGCATGCATAAATCTAGATTAATTTGATGTGTTGGCTTAAATTACCGAGGTGATCCCTCCCAAGAAGGTCACGAAGAATCTCTTGTACAGTAAAAATACAGTAAAGAACAACTAGTTGCAGAATAATCTATAGAACTACATACAAATATACCTAAATTATAATGGTTTGTAAAAAAAGTCTTGCGGTGTTTTTATTGAATAAATTCGTGTGGCACCCATACATCGAGCTTTTTAGTGACTCCACGCTTCTTCAAATGGTTTATAACGGTTTTATGAATACTATGCCAGTCTCCTTCGACTAATTCAGCGATTTTATCGCAATTTTCGACGACAGGCCTTTCGGAGCGTGGCACATTTTCGACCACCTCTACACCAGAACGAAAACGTTGAAACCATCGTTGTGCGGTGGAAATGGAAACTGTATCGGGTCCATAAACTGCACAAATTTTATTGGCGGCTTGAGATGCATTTTTGCCTTTATTTTCTCTTTATTTTGCTCCATGTTTGCGACGCTATAACTCACGAAGGACTTAAAAGAAGCGACAATCAATCAAACACGTGTTAGCGCGTGAAATGAGCTTTCCAAAAAGGTATAGCACGACCCGATGCGACGAATAAAACTAGAACTACGCGCTTTCAGCGCCGACTGGCAAAAATACCGCAAGTTTTTTTTGACAACCTAATATATATAGCCATAATACAATTGGCAACCACATGGATCACGCTCTCATTGCAACTAGGCTGTGAATCCTTGCAAATAAGTTTATTCTGTAAATCAGTGATAAGGATTCGCTAGCTGCAGTTGCAGTAGAAACGAATACACAAGTAATGGCGAAAGTAGAAACAATCCACTTGTGGTTTTAGTCATTTCTGTTACAACTGCTTATGAACAAAGGAGGTGGACTGGCGTACCAAATTTGTTGGGTCCAACGTTTTAATTTTTATGACAGGTTCTGCTGAAATTCCTTTCGTTTTAGTTAGGAAATGCGAAGCTATTTGAAAAAGAAGACGAAATTATGGGCCAAGAACTCTTGGTTCTTACACCATGATACTGCACCGTCGCATACTGCATTAAATTTTCGTGAGTTTTTCGCCAAATTTTCAACCAAAGTCGTGCCGCCGTATTCGCCAGATTTAGCTCCGTGTGACTACTGACTATTCTTTGAGTCAATTGAAGACAATAAACGTGAATCGCTAGCCGCATTGAGGGTTATTCTAAAAATGGATTTAACAATTCTTTCGCAGCTGGAAAACAACTTTGGCATAAGTGTATAGGGGGCCAGGGAGATCACTTCGAGGGGACGACATAGATTTTGCTAATAGTAGTTTGAGTGTAGATGATTTATTTTCAAATCGCATATTCACTTTCTCTGATGAAGTAATTTGAAAATATAATAACAGTGTTATTGATCATGAAAATAATCTAATTAGAGTAAAACGCAATACCGAATACTGGAAAATTGTAACTTTTTGTAGTTTAAAAGCTTTCAAGTGAACTTTTTCTTGGCATAGCACTCATCTCTTGATGTAATTTGTTAAACTGCTACAATAAAAACAAAACAAGAAACTACAACAAAAATTAGCTATACAGTCAATGGTATGAAAGGTAAAAATTAGCATCTTCTATCAAAAATGGGTTTCGAATTCATCGCCTTTATCTTACCTTGATTTATTGCTTCCATAAGATTCTCAAGTTTGCTCTTTTTATTTATTGAGTTAAATAATTTTCTTATGATTGTCACTGTTTTTCGAGACTTTCACAAAAGTTTATCAAGGTCATCTTTCCAAGTTTAGGGGACCTTTCTTTTTGTCTTTTTTCATTTAACACTCGTGCTGTGTTATGTATTACAACCAATGTCACCATAATAACAATAAGGTGGCAAATTTGATAACACATTTTCAGAAAGCAAAAGACGGTGAGAAACCAATTTAATACAACAACAAAAATTACAATAACAAACAACAATTTTAATAACGTTAGTAATACCAGCAAAGCATCATTAATCACCTGTAATGTCAGCAAAAGTTTGGCACGCCACATTCCGTTATTTGATTCTTTTCATTTCCCGCAACACTTGTTTTCTTCACTTAAAACGGTTTAACGGCACAGCGCGACAAAAAGTTTAATTGTGCTTTTCCGCAAATATCGCAAGTCGATTATATGTACATGTGAGTGGCCTTGTGTATTTGTGCTCCTTCGGTTTCGCGTTTTAGCGATGGCACACTTGATGACATTGCCGAGCAGCATTAGCCTCAAGTTCTAAGCGTGTACAAGTGCCCTGTATGTAGTCATGTAACTACAAGTATGACACAAAGCTTGACATGCCAGCCGGCAGCTTTGCTCCTTGAGTTCTTGCTTCCGATGTTGCGTTTAACTTTCCTTTCCTTTTCCAATTATTACTGTTGTTAATTTTATGAATTTTCCAAATTTCGCTCCGGTTTTACGTTCATATCGCTCAGCCTCATACTTGAACACACACTTTTGGCTCGTCTTTTGTTCAACTCACGAATCTTTGATTTCTTTCGATTCGTTATCACATTCTACGTCTTTTGTTGTTCAGATTTCGCGGGTTTGTATTCAATTATTTTTCTGTTACTCCTAATTATCGCTTCACTTTATCCGATTTTCTTCTTTATTGAAAGCCTCTTCATTTTTTACTTTTTTCTTCTTTTCGTTTCGTTCTTTTACTCATATTAAAAAAGAGCTTTTCTTCGCTTACTTTCTTTCATCATTGTGTTAAGTAGCAAGGTACCGTTATCAGTTCCTTTTGTGCAGATATTTATGATGTTCAGCTATAGTTTCCGGTCACGTGTGCAGAGCACGATAAAATGAAATGCGGAAATTGTTGAAACATTTAAAATTAGTAGCTATAATAATTCCAATCATTCTCACGTGCAGGAAATATCAGTAAAAAGGCGTAAACAATCTCGATTTCAAAAATTTCTGATTAAAATTCATGCGAGAAGTACTTGGTAGTTACTTTTATTTAAACTCATACCGGCTATAAAAAACAAACCAAACTGTCTGAGAATTTTCATTATTGCTAATATACTTACCAACAAGTATTGTTTGACCTTTCTTACAAAGAAAAGTCTAATAAATTGTGTGATGCTCATACGACGTGGTGTACTATACCCGCATAGAAGAAAGGAAATATAGTAATATAAAGATGTGATGCAAATGTAGTGAACGAAACTTTATTTGTATAGTTTTTACGAAGCTATGAAACTTCGGATCTAATTAAAGGCCTTCGACCACGTTTTTAACTGATACAGTTGTAAGCTTGCCGAATTATATTTACAATTAGTTTAATGCCAGTGAAATATTGGAAGCTTTTTTAGTTAATTTTGTTGGTATTGTTGTTGTAGCAGTAAATTGAAAAACAATAAATTATTTCAAAAATTCTGTCTGGCTCATTAGTTACTGCCGGCCCTGAAAACTGTCAGAGTTATTGGCGTCTTAATTAAAAGCTCTGAATTACGAGAGAGACTGTGTAACCCCCAAAAAAATGTATTCCTGGTGTATAACTAAAATTCGAGTGACTATTTCGGTTATTTTGTAGAGATGTTCGACAGCAAAAATACAATTAATTTACCCACTCACTCCCCAGTAGTCCGAAAGCACACATAAAAATACACATTTTAGTATCAAATGAATACAAAGTTTTTTTTTATGCAAAACTTATCGATCATAGAAGTATGTTCGACAGTATATATGTATGGGCATGTGTATATGCTAAGCAATACACGTTTACCACAAAGTTTGCTGGGAAATAATTTGCCTAGTTTCCGCATAATGACAGGGCTGCAGTTGCAGATATGGTCTCACAAATTCATCCAAATACATAAATAAGCAAATTTACTCAAGCAAACGTTATTGCATTCACCATTTCACTTCCTCATTTACATCTTCACCTTCATTTGTCCTCAACTGTAGCATTTTCTTCACTTTGGAAGCAGCCGCTCATTTCAAATGCCGCAAACTGCTCAGCGCCTTTCAAGAACACTGAGGCGCATTTGGTTGCACTGAAAAGCTATTTACATATGTCATTTGTCAATACACTAAACCAAGAACATTTTTACAATTTTTATTTCCAGCAAATATGTTTAGATTGCGAGAAATTATTATTGATTAGATGCTGATGAAGATTTGGCAGTCTAGAAAGCTTAGTATGGGAATAAGGTGATAAAATAAAATGCCATTGTTTGCACAGCAACAACAATGACAGCAAGAAAACACGATTTATGTGAAATGTGCAAAAAATTTTTGTTGTGTAAATATTTTTGACCAGCCCTATATATACATACTTTCGTTTACAAAATATTCACAGCACTATCTGCGCTATATATGTGTTCTCCACTTTTGTGAGAGTAAATGAAAACTCTTTGAAGCAATTTCAGTTAAAGTGGCAAAAATTAAAACAACAATAATTTTAACAACAACAAGACAAACGCAAAGTAATAGCAAAGCAAAAACAACAAAGGCAGCGTAACCAGAAAAAAGTATCAAGGGCCAGGTTGTCTGTGGGCGTTTGCTGGTAGCTTAATGGTTTACTCAATGACTCCACAAGGTTTTTAATGAGAGATTTAAGCTGAAGTGCAGATTTTCACATGCAATTTGCAGAGCAAAATACATACATGTTCCATTATATGTACATATATTAACGTTCAAATATGTTTGCATATATTTTTTTAACATTCTCACTTGCAAAAATAGTTCGAACGGTAACGTGGAAGACATCTGAGCGTGTTAATGGGACAATATATTATTTAAGATTTTTATTTTGATTAAAATGACCACTCCGTTAAAGATAACTGGCTTAAGAAAGAGGAGGTGGGTTTAAAGAATTTTGTTGAAAAATTCTTCATAGGTTCCAAATGTTAGGAAAGATTTCACAATTTACAAAAAAATTTATTTTGAAACGTGAATTAAATATTTACTATATATAATACCTATGCTAAGTAGTTGTTGGAAAATTCGTCACATCTATGCTCATTCTCTTGACAAAAACTGACATATAAAACCAAATATTAAGCTAGTTAAATTTGTTACAAGTGATTATGCCAATACATCAGTAACGCAGGCTAATCCTTTCCCCCAATTCTAAGAAGTTTTCTTTTTAGAACAAGATCGATTGCTGGTGGTCGGTTTAAAAAAGTTTGTTGGATTCTACAATCTCTATTGCGCGGTGAATTAAAGCGGATAATACATAAGAGTGTTACTACTGTTGTTCACATATGATTATAAGTACTCCATGTCGTATGAGTGCCCGCCTTTCGTTAGCGTTCCGCACATGCTTGTTTCATTATTTGTATTCACATTTAATTCAATATTCTTATCGGTATTTTTGTGTCTCAAAGGTAAGCAAACATTCACTCGCACATAGCTTACACATGTTGCATGAAACTGTCAGTGTTTCCACAAATATTTACTCTGGTATATATAATAATGGAGTAATTAAACCCATACCTTCATGTTATTAAATCTACATGGTCACCATACGGTCTTGAAAAAACAAATTTATAATTAATAAAATAATTCATCCAAACGTCTGGCTTTTTGCGAAATAATTAAGTTTTTGGAATTGCAGTGTGAAGGAGGACTTGTAATCAAAATGGATAACTCGAAGAAGAACTTTAGATTTGGCTTATAATTTTATTCAAAAATTAATGCTTTTTTTGCTAATGCGTTAAACTCTTACAGCATTGCTTCAATTCCGGGCTGATAGCGGCTAAATTCACTGACGCGGCTGGCATACGCCAATTTTGCTGAGCTGCAAAACTGGACAATTTTGTGCATTTTTTCCAGCTAAAAAAAATATATAATATCTCACGAACTAAATCGCTCTCACGACTTCAATGTCTGATTGTAATTTTTCGTGTTTCAAATAAAGAAGTCCATTTTTTGAAGTTCTTTAGATGAAAGATGGTCAACGACAGAATCTTTCTACTTCAAAATAAAATATATTTATGCTGAAGATTTAGGTAATTTTATGACATACAATGTGCTAAGAAACTATATTTCTGTCACAAACCTTTAGCAAAATTTCTCATAAGTAATCTGTCGACTGATATTACTCATACGCCACGACGAACAGCGCTTTAATGATGCATAGCTAATAATTTCTTATATTTCTAGAGTCTCGCGTTGGTATCACTGAAAATAATTTTTTAACACAAACAACAAACAGTCACATGTATATATAAAATGAAGAACGAAAAAATTCTTGCAACAAACACACATAAAAGCTGCAAGAATAACTTTAACGGCACTATGCCGCGGCTTGCCGCCAGCAAGCATCACTGTCGCGCATTGTATTCGAAACGAGATGTAAAAAAAAAACAGAACAAAAATGCATATTTTTGCTTGGCAATACGCTCGAATGACAACAAGACCAACAAATTTAAGAAAAACACTTCCAAAGCACACTGAATGACGTCTAAAGCGCACTGCCGCAAAGCAAATGGCACTGTTAATTAGGCATTCATCCAAGCGCTTACTGGTGGTACTTGGGCCACTTTTGGTATCAGGTTGTTACCTGGATTGTAATCGGATCGTGACGATGCCCACAAATTCACAGATATGATGGATTACATATCAGGCTCAAAATTTTTTATGTGGTAAAAAACCGATGGCACATGCTTTGAGACTTAGACAAACAATGACAGAAGCAAAAAAGACCAGAAACATTTGCATGACAACAGAAACAACACTCACATAGCAAAGGGAGCGCAGATATCATCAGTGGAGTGCGAAACCGCTAAAAAGCATGTTTGCCTTTGATCTAATAAAGTTGAACCCATCAAACTCGACTGTAGCATCAATAACAACAAAAAGGCGCAACAGCTTTGGTTAGCCATTTTTACTGACAGTGCCGCAACTATCCCCTAAATGGGTCTGGACTGTGTCAGATATTTCACTGGCGTGGAGGCAAGCAACCAAAACAAATTAATGTGAAAAATTTATTCAGTTTCAACCATTTTTGTTAACGGAAAGAAAAAATTACATTAAGTAGGTGAAATCGGACCGATGAAGTTTTCTGCACGTATATTCGATAAGATTGAATATGTGTCCACCGATCTGATTTGCATCACATCGGAAGTCATTCGCCAGTTAGCAATCGAAGCACTCGAACGAGTCAACGGAAATTGGCCAATTTGACAATAAACATTCCCCTTTATTTTTGAAGGGGAACCACCAAATGGATCACCCTTATTAATATAATGTATACCTTATATTGAAAACTAACGTATATTCACCATATCAACTAAAATTCAGTCAGGTCTATGTAATGAGTATGTGAAATGCCAACGAATTTAAATAAATAATTCACCGAAATGAAGTTTTTGCAATCAGTGCGAAAAAATTCATTAAAGCCTTGCGGAAAAAATCCAAAAAAAAAACACCGAGTGGCAATCAAAAAACCTTTATGGTTAGTCAAGAAAAAATTGCGGAAAAATATAAGTTTGCAACATGCTGCTGTCACGAGAACTGCGGGGGATTGTAATGAAACAGGCGAAACCTGTGAACGGCGGAAAAATTATTTTTCTTTGTTTGGACAGCTGCCGCGCAACACATACCGTTGAATGTTATTGTTTGCATTTTGTTGCTGCTTCTGTTGCAGTAAGGGCGGTTTGAGGTTTTTTTTAGCGCGTTTGTTGCTGAATTAAGCTTACATAGCCGAGTGGCTAGTGAAGTGTGTTCATTTGCTTGAGTGTATGCACACACTAATATACATTTTCATTTGCATGCCCTTCTGCCATATTAACAGGCGCTGATAAGCCAAAAGCGCGTAATTAAAATGCGAAAACCATTCAAAAACACCGAAATCTGGGTAAGCGAAAGCAAACCGAAAGTGGGACGCAATTAGAGTGTTATATTCTTCAAAAACACACATGCAAGTAGAGTTATTATTAGTTAAAGTTCGATAAAGAGTAACAGTAAATAGATGACACCGAAAAATGTAATATAATAAACAAAATCTCGTAGGATTTAATTAAACACTGTAGCAAAGCTCTCTATTTGCTATAAATCTCCAGAGAATCTTTTATATAAAGCAAGAATGAAACAATGTATCGAAAACTCGTCGTCAATATTCACTGTTTTGCTTAAATGAAAGCTTCACAGAGTACAAACAAACCTCAAGCTGCGCAATTTCAGGTCAAAACCATCTAAAAATTTTTATTAAAGACATACCTAATGGTATGCTTCTGGGGAGGCCATAGTTAAAAACTGCTTCTTTAATTTCATATTTAAATTTGATGTTCTGCTCCAAAGCCTGAATCGAAGCGGTATTGTTCGCACAGACTTTAGACTTTACATATGCTAACAGGAAAAAGTTTAACGGTCAGTTACCACATGAACTTGATGGCCAATTGTCCCACCCAAAACGTAAAATTATCTGCTCACTGAAGTGTTCTCTCAACAAACCCATTGATTGATGCGATGTATAAGAAGTGGCGTCGTCTTGTTAAAACCAAATGTCGCCGAGATCACGAGCTTCAAACTCAGACATCAAATAGTCGTTTATCATGGCGTGATAACGTTGTCCATTGACAGTTACGCTCTCACTATATCCAATTAGTATCATCGCACAATTTTTTCGTTGGAACATTGCTTCGTTCTAAAATAGAATCTATATACCTATGTATGTATATTCTAACTATCCAAGCCTCCCCATATTGCTTGGCTATGTTATGTTTTTTCAGGTTTTTATTAAAGAAAATTATTCATTTCTTTTAAGAAGAAGAAGGTACCTTCTGGTGGTAACAATCAGTGTAATAATCAGTGTATAGTGCACTCGATAGCAACAATAATGACCTATATATTTTTACCATAGCTCCTAGGTCAAACACATAGCACCTATGCTCCGGATTCGGCCAAGTCATATTTTGTTAAAAAAGAGAGGCTAATTTGTTATGTACTCTTTGGCGTATTCTTTCTAAGTTGTTATGTTTTGAAATTCACGAAAGCAAAAATTTCAATATTTGTGAGCACACATCAGATATACATATGTATATCCTCCGGGAACATAGAAAAGAATCACATACGAGAATCTCTGTATCTAAATTTGTATTAATATTTAATGTTTTCCCACAACATAACAGAGTGCATTGCCATTTGATGCCGTAAAATTTCCATGCGTTTCGCTTCGTTCGTGTGTAAAATTGAATTTTTGCGACTTTTTCTGATTTTTAGGCTTTTACCAATTGACTTTGGAAATGCCTTTCGCTTTATTTAAAAACTAAAAGCAATTCTCAACAATATGAATAATAAATAAAAATACCAATAAAATTTATGTTTCGCTATTTCATCTACAAAATGTACCCCAGAGAATGCGCACACGCACAAATGTTTCAAAACACATTGATAAATAAATTGAAAAGCGCAAAAAATTTAGACGAATACACAAACAAACAAAGTCATAAGAGCCAATTTGCGCAGTCACATATCATTGTAGGTAGATCCTCTGCTCTTCTCGTAACGACTGTTATCTGTACGTACATACATATGTACAGATGTAACACCATACATACAAATGTATTCCTGCTAAAAATGTCTGAGTTTTTATTTAAAGCGATTTTCTTTCATCTCTTTTTCGACTCATTTTTCCCTAGCCCCAGTGGCTCATGTCGATTGCTGGAAGACTAATTTATAGTATGTGGCTTCCCATAAAATGAAACTGTGGTGAAAAAGGAGATCCTTAAAAGCACCATACAAAGTGCAAAAAAGTAATAGTAAAGTGTAACTTCAACTTAGCCAATAGCTAATTCTTATGTTTCTAGTGTCTCTACATTACGTCAATTCCGTTCGGTTTGGGACTTGACGTGCAAAGTAATTTCACTCACACCATCTATAAGGGGTGGCAGGGTGGGTTTATCACACTTGTCGTGATAAGCTGCAAATCAGTAGACAATTTTTATGGGTAATGCACTGCGGAGCAATTATTTTTAACGGAGCTGCTTGCGGGGCTTGGGTTAACTATGTTAACCCTCAGCTCTTTACGGTTGGCTAACTATTTCTGTTTGTATTGCTAGTATAAAATTTTATGCCCAGTATGTTACTGTCTACAGAAATCGTTGGAAAAGTAGTTTTTTAGAAATAAATACGGGTGAGATTACTAAGCCAAAATTTTTTAAAGGCCTTAATTTTTTTCTTGAAATTTGCATATTGTAAAGTTATATGAAAATATCGGGTTAATAATATATAGCTGTATATTAGAAAGTAGCGAATTGAATATTAAGTTAAGTTAAAAATTTAAGTTGTTCAAACAGACTAATCACTCTGAAATGGAACTCTTAAATATCACTCTCGTTTGTTTGCATTGAATTCTTGGTTTGTCAACTATTTGAGGCTCAGGTTTTGTTAACAAAAATTTATTACAAAGTATTATATAATGTAATATGGAAGAAGAGAAGAAAAACATATCCATAAATCAATGATATAAATGGTTCTGTTGCTAAAGGCTTCCTTCCCTATCACTTCTTTTGTTAGATCGCTTTGCATAAAGTAGAACTAAAGCGGTGTTCTAAATGATTCAACGATAGTCGGCCATATTGACGATGTTTATTGCATTTACGCCATTGGCTGAAAGTCTAACAGAAATTACTCTTTTTTCCTACGAGTACAGAAAATAGCGGAAAGTGCTCTAGACAGTGTATCGGCAGTTGCCATTTTTATTCACAAATTCATTCTAGATCTTTGCGATATTTTTCACAAACTTGAAAGTACTTTTCTGCATTTTTAAAGCTTAATCCTTAAACGAAATCAAAAAAATATTATTTAAAAAAATATCTTGAACTATACGACAGATTTAGTTCATAAATATTGTACTTAACTTGAGAAATGATGTTACATATGCATTTGTGCATGTAAGAGAATTTCAGCTTGAATAAAAAGTCTTTTGAACATTTTGATCTTTTATTACTACAATTTAATCAAGAATTTGTATATACACATATTGATCAAATAGTTTGAAGCCTAAAAAAGTTTTAAACAAACTTATCACATACTGATCACTTCGAAAGATCCTTAGTTATCGAAATTCTTGTACCTTAGTCTTTTCGTATTTTGTCAATAGATGTCTTTGAAATCGTATATTTCCAGTACTGCCAATCACATTGTATCACAATATATAATTTTGGAAATATGAGATTTTAAGCTTCACTTAACGAAAAAAATTAAATTCGGAGAAATTGAAAAAAAAAGTTTCAGCTGTTCAAAAATGAGTGGAAATATTGAAGAAATTCGCTATATTTTGAAATTTTTGTATAAAAAAGGGAAGAATGCCACGCAAGCCACCAATAAAATTTTTGAGGTTTACGAGACGATACTGTACCAGTTTGTGTAGCACAACAATGGTTCGGTCCCTTCCATTCTGGAAATTTCGAAATTTCGATTCACACGGATGGAAAAATGTCTCTAGCGGTAAAATGGCAACAAGAAATTGACCAAAATGATACATATTTATTTATTAGTATAAATATAAAAAAAGTTGATTTTTGCCTGGAAATACGAAAAGGCTTTTTCTGCTACCCTTTATATCGCTCAGTTGTCAAAATAGTTCACGAGTAGCGAGTCCGAACAGAA
Source organism: Bactrocera zonata (assembly GCA_037783105.1). Lineage (NCBI taxonomy): Eukaryota > Metazoa > Arthropoda > Insecta > Diptera > Tephritidae > Bactrocera > Bactrocera zonata. The sequence goes on along the minus strand of JBAWJQ010005983.1, from coordinate 27,735 downwards.
CTACAACTTTCACTTTGCCCAATGTCTCAGAAAACTATTACGTGCCTAAGGGAAAACTTGTAAATTGCATTATAAATGAACCACATATCAAAACATAAGCTTTAGAATGCATGTGTATGTGTGATTTGCAGGCTAATGTGCAGCTGTCGATGGATGTCGACTTGTGGTAGTAACTGAGCGAGTTGAATATTTACTGCGTTTGTATGTGTACGTGTATAGATGTGTGCGCGCGTTTATACTTATAATGTAATTCATGTCAACATGAGGTAAATTAAAACACCTGGAGGAGTATACAGAGAAAAGAGTTATCCTTATTTTTATCTGAAATGTAATTTTCCATATTTTTTTTTAAACTGCCCAGAAAAATTTACATAATGGTATATCATATTAAGTAACATAACTTCTACCGAAACTATAGATTCCAACTTTTTTTTTTTTTTTTGAACAGTGTAGAACTCAGAAAGTTGAAAAATATACACTGAAATAACAACTTTCTGCGTTGAATATTGCCAAAAACTTTAAAATAAAAATATTTACAAACAATTTTCATAATCGTATTGCTGTATGTTCTATGACGAGATTATAAGATTTTATAGAACCGATTCGATCTTGCATTTTCCCCTAACCTTTGATCTAGATAGGGTGAAGTGAAGTTCATAAATACCATTATTGTGAAAGTCGGTCCATGTCTATGCACTTTATAGAAAATAAATGAATATTATTTGTATCTAAGTCTGGACAAAGGTATAAAAGCATTTGTTTTAAGATGCCACTGCAAAGCTATGTGTTTTTCTTCCGAGAAATATACCCGGAATTTTTAGGAATCACTTTTTCGACTACACTATCTCATAAATTTATTTCAGAAATCTGTGAACATGTGAAACGCTACAAGCTCTGCGGCAGCTTCTAGATTGATGGTATGTGCATTTAGTGAAATGATTTATTTTGTTACAGAATATTAAAGCAAATAAGTAAAGTGCGCCAACAAAAACTGAACAAGCTCTTGTAGCTGCTGCGTGATGGCTGCAAGCCGAATTAAATTATTATGCTGCATAGAACTAATTTGTTTACAAAATTTGGAAGTCAACTTAATACACACTCTAATCTAATTTTCCCAAGCTAAGAGTTGCTTCCGCTATTTTGTTTACTCACAACTCAAGCAAATATTAAGTTCAGCACGTACAAAGGTAAATTCACGTTTGTTTCTTTTGCATTTTGGATTTCGAAACTTTAATACCGAAGTAGATGTTCTTGTTGGTTAGCACTTTGCGGTTGCACTGATAATAATGTTGCCACCGAAAGCCGCCAAAAGCTGCACTTACTTTTGGCAAACAACGAAAAGTTGCTGGAGTATATAGTAAATATCGAACATACGACGACCACACTGCTCGCAATCAATCAGCGTTGCATACTTAGGATGACAAAAAGATGACATCCACATATAGTGAGGATGTGCACATTTAGCTGTCCCGGCTGGTGATTGGCGGAAACACCAATAAATGGATCCTATTTACTCGATCAAGCTTCGTCAAGTATGCCAAAATTAAGAGCATACTGGAGGCAATGCAATTTTATTATATTTCCATCGACGAGAATGGAGAGCTGAACATTTGAATGCTAATATCAACATAGATATGATGGCGACCTACAACAGTCGCAGCTTGAACCATAGCCTTTTAGAATATTTTACGAATATCAAGACAAGTTTGTGTTTGGATGTATTTGCGGGTCTTAATGGTGGGTGGAGATGTATTCGGCTTTATCGTGGCTCGCAATATTCGATAACTGAGAAACCTCTTCGGATGCACTGATCGGTAATTCAATTGAGACTATATGCTACTTTTTCAGATTCTTCACAATCTATGTCGTCCCCCTCAAAGTAATCTCTCTTGCCCAATACACTTGTGCCAACGCTTTTTCCAATGCCTGAAACAGTTGTTAATGTCAGTTTCCGGAAAAGCCTTCAATGCACACAGCGGTGACGTTTGGAACAGATCTCACTGACAGTCACACGAACCTAGAAAAAAGATAAGTCGACGAATGGTTCTTCGCGCGAAATTTAAATTAAAAAGTCTTACTATTTTTACCCACAGTAGTAACGCTGTGATCCCCTTTGGAAGCACGTATGAAAAAGATTTTTAGACTTCTGGTTGGCCTAATACCATATATATTGGTGAATATGATATTTAGCTGTATGACATTTATTTACAGACCATTTCTATCATTCTATTATGACAGCTATACAGCAAAAGCTATCAGATTATGTTAAAGTGTTCAATGTGCTTATTTCAATTTGCAACAAACGCTGTGGGCAATGATTGGTTTTCGATTTGACAATTTGATATGTGATTGGATATGCAGAATATTAATAAAATTGGATATGAGTAAGGCCTTTGCCTCGGTAGAGATATTTAAATGGTTTAAAATATTAGGTTAGGTTTGTCTTGGTACATTAGTTCTGTCCCTCTAGGTTGAATTTGATTTTCGTAAACAAAGGAAATTTATAAAGAGTCGAGATCTACGAAAATATGGTATAGTGATATCTTAGGCCTATGTTTGATAAACAGTTCACGAATTGGTCTGGCAAATATGACGGTTACTAAATAACTGTTGTCAAAGAAATCATGATTTTGCAGGAATGCTAAGTGAACTGTATTCAAAAAATATTGTTGTTATTGTTTGTTACGTTTATTGTATGCTTAACCGCCGTTAGGCAAACTCGCTGCTCTCTTTTTCCAGTTGTTGTAAACAAATAAACGCGACGAATTGTCAGCAATATGGTCATTTAGCGTTTCAGCGGGGATGCTAAAACAGCCATTATTGTGCCGACATTGCCACCTAGCTGTCATTATATGATCGCCATTACTAGCGGCACTCAGCACCGATGTCGTCGCTTGCCACATGAGCAACATCTCACTTTAATGCCCTTGTTTTCTGGGCATCATGCACCAAAAACAGTAACAGCAAATCTGCTTTGTCATTGAAGCTGTTGCCAAACATTAAATGTGCATCTTCTTCCCGTCGACCATGATCAGTTAGGACTTTCAGTGCTCTGTTCTTTTGCATCAGCGCCACCAGTAAAGTTATGATTATCCATGAGAAGGCAATGTCAATAGGTACCGGTGAATTATGAGAACATGTTTCCTTCTACATCTTCTATCTTAATATAATCATAAGAGATATATATATATGTATATAGTATATGTAGGAGTGCCTATCGAAGAGAGAATAAAACTGAAGGCAGTATAAAATACACATATGCATATGCGTAAATAGATTTATATGTAGTTAACAGTGGGACAACTAACTTTCTGCTTTTATTTTATTTACTAACAGTCACGGTTGAAAGGAAATAGGCATTTCCGTTTCCTAGACTCACAATATAGAAGCCACCTAGTTTTTTTCCTTTTACTGAGGAAGTTCGTTGGTTGCAGTATTCGCCTCCGGGCAAAATATTTATATAACCAATTTAGCATACTCATTTTAATACTCTTGCAATATGTTGCCAACGGATGTGTGTATCACCTAAAAGTAGGGTTATATACGAGGTTCTCCAATAAAAGTGATATGATTTCTTTAAAAAACACACACACACTACTTGTTAAGAAAAATTTTTTTTTTTTTTTTTTTTAAGATTAAGTACGATCAATGGAATTAAGTTCTGAATAGTCTTCTTCTTTACTGACGTAAATCATCCTTCCATCGAATGCGATATTCGCAGTTGCCAATGCGTAAAGCACTCATCAGATGTTATCCTCGTCCACGCCTTTGCACCATATAGCAGGGCAGGGATGATGAGTGATTTGTAGAGCTTGATCTATGTGCGTCGAAAGAGGACTTTACTTCTGCATTACTTACTCAGTCCGAAGTAGCACCTGTTGTCAAGAGATATTCTGCCTTGGATTTCAAGGCTGACGTTGTTGTTGGCGTTAATGCTGGTTCCAATATAGACAAAATTATCTACGACTTCGAAGTTATGACTGTCAGCAGTGACGGGGGATCCAAGTCCTGAATGTGACGACTGTTTTTTGATGACATTTTCGTTTCGTTTTCTCTCGTTAACAATCAGACCTATTTCCTTCACTGTTAAGGTCAATGATACTAATATCATCAGCATACGCCAGCAACTGTACACTTTTATAGGAGATGGTAAATGGTAAATTATCTAAATAGATAATTTCTCTGTTCTGTAACTCGAACTGTTTTCTCAAAGAGTAGTAGAGTTGTATATGTTTCGCAGCAGTTAAATAAAGACCAACATAAATGTATCTCGCTGGTTGCAACAATAACCTTTTCAAAATAAATCTGGTCAGTTTCATTTCTGCTTTATTCCTACATATGAATATTGCGTGAAAATAAAAAAGTTTATGAAGCCTTGTGAAGCAATCGCATAAAATAATTTTCGGCTCGATACATTGCAAGCGTCATTAATGTTCGCAAAGTGGGGGTACAACGGCTTTGTTTACGTCGCTCTATTTACAGTTGTCGTAAAAAAGACAAATGCGGTGTTTCAAGGTTCCAAACTGTTGCATGCAGCACCGTACAACAGTAAAATTACTCTGTTTCAGCTCTCTGCTGCTTCTGATTCCATAAAAATGGGAGTTTGAATAGTGGAAGGCAGCACCGAGAATTTTTGTCGTATGGGAGTATGTGTTCTCGTGATTAACTACTTTAAACTCATGTATGTATTTAAGTGGCGACTACTGAGCCAATTTCTGGAGTCTTATTTTTCAATAACACGCAGACTGGAACTCAGTAAACTTGTGCCATCTAAGATAAAACAAAACAGCAGAACTTCATATCGGGGCAAAAACAAATAATACTATATAAGCCATATATAAAATAGAGCCATATATAATAAAAGCATAGAAATAAAGTATTGTGAAAAAAATTAATTATTTTATTAAGGAATATTTTTATACATTCCAACATGTTGCCTCAGAGTATATTATTTTCTAACGTAAAACTAATCTAGATAGATATAAGGTTATTTATTGAAAGTCTAAAAAGTCTTTTCGTATTTCTAATCAAACTTCAACTAATTTTTTCTTATATTTATAATGAACTTTAATGAGCCAAATATTAATAAAGCCAACTTTTCTTAATTAAGGGAGTTCTACATTGACCGAAAAAATGGTAGTCCGATGATGGTGCAAGGTCAAGGCAATATAGTGGATGCATCGAATTATCCCAACCAAGCTCTTCCTGATTTTGCCGAGTCATCAAAGATGTGTGTGATACAGCGTTGTCCTGATGGAAGCTATTTCTGTTTATCAGTTCTGGCCGTTTTTTTTCGATTGCTTGCTTCAATCTCATCAAATATAGAATCAATCCTTCGGCTAGGCTGGAGCAGCTTAAAGTGGATGATTCCCTTCCAATCCCACCAAATACTCGGCATAACCTTTCGAGACGTCAATCCTGGCTTTGCGACCGTTTGTTGAGCTTCACCACGCTTGGATCATAACGTATTCCATGCAATTCTGATATGCAACTAAAATTCCTTTTGGACCACTGAGGTGTCTTTTAACTTCGAATACCCATATTTGAACCTCTTTTTATGAAATTTAGAAATTGTATATGCCATATTTTAAAATGCGAAGACAAACAATATGTACAATTCCATCTGAATACAAACGCGTATATTTTGTAGTCTCTGCATTTATGTAGGAGAACACTAACCAACCACACAAGCGGGGAACAACAAGTTCATACATACACACACACGCTTTAGGTGAGCAAACAACATCCTCCGTAGTCACGCAGCATATGAAACTCATGGTTTCGACGATTTAGTGAGGGTAGCGACCACTATATATATGTACAGATACTGTATGCTTTTGCGCATAGCACGGCATGGACGCACTTAATTTGAGTCTACATCCATGATAATCGTAATTTCGTAGATGAGATAATCAATAAATGTGATTCAACATAAAATCGATTTCGAAAAATATATAGCACCATACAAATATACTACTCATACTCCATCAATGCCAAACACGCGCTACTCGCAACCGTGTAACTTACGTCCTGCGGTGGCAGCAAGCATCAAGGCTTGTACGCCGCTTTTGATGAATGCTTTAATTTGCCACAGTCCTGATTTATTCGTGTACACATAATGCTGACGACCAGCGCGTGGCAACGTAGTCACCTCTATTGGTTAACCATGGCGTATACGTAACTTAATGTAAACAAATGTGTCGCGATTGTCATTTCAAGCACACAAATTTTGAGAAATGAATGACAACGAGGGAATGAAAAAGGAAAAAATATTAAACACAAACAAAAAATGCAATGACACGTGCGACGTTTTTGTATAACGAAGCGCCCGGAAAAGATGGATAAGAAAATATTTTTATGTACTAAAAAACAGTGACTAAAAGCCAATTCACGAATTAGAAATATATTCACACATCATCTGTTAGGTTGTCCATGAAATGCCAAACAAAAAGTGCTATTAATTAAGAGGCACTGAATAGCGTGATTTTTCCTCTTCTTCGTATCTTCCTTGAAAGCTTTTAAATGCCCAAAGTCACCTTTGAAGAAATAATGGTTCTTCACCATAGAAATGTAGCTCATCGAAAGAAAAGAAAATGTTTTTCACAATACTTGGACGTATTTGAATACAAATATGGCGGTGTTTATGTTGATAGATAAATAAGGAATGTAATGAGAACCTTTACAAATTTTTGTTGTTGTTTTTGCGAAATATGTATTGGAATATGGTGTGAAGTGATAGTCATTGGAAAAAAAATGCGTGGACACTTAGGTGTAGACCTTAATATTTTATAAATATTTTTTTATTTTGCTCATACGCCATGGTGGTCTGAGTTTTTTAATAATTATGTGAATCTACAGTTGCAAATAATGTAAACGAAACTAAAGTTGCAATAGTATTTGTAACTGAAGCTTCATGAAGTAACCATAACAAAATATTTGCACTAAGCTGGCCTACTTTACCTAACAGCTCCTCTCGACTCTTTGGATAAAATGACCAAATATGCATGTCATCTTCTCGCAGCTCTCGGTCCAGTTCGAAAATTATTTCACAAAATATTTTAAAAATATTTTTAAAGTTTATAAGTATATTTCTTATTACTAAGGTGTTGTTAAATCGGAGGGTTGATCCGATGTATCTCACTTGGACAGATGTTTGTACTTTCCAGATCTTTATCAATCGACGAAGAGTTTTGTGAAATCTCAGCAACTTCACTAGCTTTGTTAAGAGTGTGACAAACGACCACAGCTCCTTTCCCCAGACAGCTTTTGCAAAGAGCCGTCAGATTATCCCTCACGGTTTACCCTGTGCCAGATGGATCTCGCAGTCGCACAAAATTTGGTCTTTACTCAGCACCCGATGGACTTACTTTAGGTCCAAAGGTCAAACGCGAAAACACAAGCAGACATCGAAAAACCAGAGGAAATAGGGAAAGAGTGCCTCCCTTACCAGCTTTGCAGTTTCCAGCGATTTCGATGTGAGCGTATATAGACGAAGCTGAGAATAAAAATCCCAAGTAAAATTAAAGCCTAGAACAAATAAAGTGGTTCGTGTGCACGCGCATAATCCTACATACACACGCACATGCAGAAGTCGACGACGCCAGTTATAGCAAGCAGTCGAGCAGCAATATACCTTAACATATCGACAGAAAGCAAGCAATGGCCATTAAGAGTCATTGTCGGGAGCTTCAAGAAAAACTTCGAACCACAAACAAAGTTGTAAACAACAACAATAATACAAGCAATAACAGCACCTTTAGTGTCAATAACAACCCACTACAAAAACAAACCACAAAACTTTAATAATAATAATAGAAACTGTTAATGTTGGAACTCGCAAACTCCCGCTCAAGTGCAAACAGCTTGAAGTGGGTTTTAAGCAATCGTGCTGCTCCGACACGTGCTCCCGCTTGATGAGCTCATTTTGCTGCTCAAACACTTCCAACGTCTCATTAAATATGCGCGCTGTAAATTTCATTGTTATTGCTATTATATTGGATTAGTTTTTTTTCGCAGTTGCCAAGGGTGGGTGGGGGCAAAAAAACCTCAAGGTTTCACTTTTTTAATAAAGGAGTTTGCTTTCCTGCTGCTAAGACAGGTTGTAATTAATGTGTTGTGGCAATCAATTGCAAGAATCTCTTTACATTTAATTTAAGGAATTCATTTACACTTGGAGATTGGCTTAACATGAAATTGGGTAAAAGTTTATGCTACTATTGTGACTTACGCGTATCTTTTTAGAGTTCACTTGAGAGTAGAAAATTAATTAATTTAAAGGTCTAAAAACATTTCACTGTAAAGGAATAACAGAATCTTAATAACGTTCTTTCCAAAAAAAGAGACAAAGAAGATTTTTTTAATATGAACTCAGATACACCTTGACGAAAGAGACCATTCTAAGTGGTTCCAGATATTTTTATATTAGATTTGTCATCGAAAATACCATTTCAATATCGACGACTAATCTGATCTTATCGAAATAAGGCAGAACACATTTACAAGGAAGCGTTTGAAGATCGAAGAGGCATAATCCATAAGTACGCTCAAACTGCTTCGTAGCTGAATCTCATATATTTCAGCTTTTCTGTGGAGGATTTAGGAAGAGCCTACAAATAATTATATTAAGTCATTAGTTAATCTGCTAATCCAAACACTGTAGCCCAAAGCCTTCTTAATATATAGTTGAAATTTTGACTTTATTCTTGCTTAATTGAGTGCAGTTTGTGAAAGAAATATATTGAGTTGTCGAAAAAACTTTTCGTATTTTGTCAATAGATGTCGTTGAAGTTGTACATCTCTCATATTTTATGTTTGGAAAAATGTTCATTTAAATTTCTACCTTTCGCTAATATCGGCTGTCAACTTGACAACTAAAGAAGCTGTTTGTCGTGGCGTATGAGTAAAAAGTGTGAAAATTGGAATGTTTTAATTAATTTTTCCGGATAAAGAGACGAGTTGAAATTCGGGTGACCCTTTGTCTGTCCATCCATACAAGTTGTAACTTCAGAAAAAATTGAGACAAACTACAATAAATATAAAACGCGAGTAAAAACGAATATATAAAAAAATTGAGCGGTTCAACTTACTTTTTTTAGTGGCATTTGGAGCTTTCAGCTGTAATTTATTGTGAACTTCCTGGTTTTCGCCAATGGAATTTTTTCTCCAGGTGGATGATCAAATTGCATAACAATAAATTTTAAGAACTAACATTAGTCGCAATGGATTCGTATTTTCATTTTAGCAGTATGGTGCGTTGGCACAATATATTTTAAGTCCATAGAGTATCGTGAAGAAGAAATTTTATGTGAGCCGACGGTTTATATTATACGGGTCTCCGCCAATTGGCGCCATTTTTTCTACAGTTTGGCAAAGAATTAACATAGTAGAGTTCTATGACCTTAACAAGTATCCTTCTTGGTGAAAAGCCCTAAAAACGACGGTAATCCTACATACACAGATAATGGATATAGAGTTCTATTTATAGTAATAATTTCAAGCTGGCGAATAAGACTTTTACAGTCAGAAAAGTTTCCTAAAAAAGGCTCCTTCCAAGACTAAAAAGCTTTACCAAAAGTACAGTTATGAAGCTGTACGGAAGCAATAATTTCGAGAGGCACTGACTGTTATGTACATATTAAAAATTTTTTATATCGAAAAATCACAATTTTACACATTCTTTAAAAAAAAGCGAGTTTTGGAAGAGACCTATGACCCACTTTTATCAAAAACACAAGCGTACGAGTGGTACAAAGTCATTAAAGACGGTCGAGAGATCATTGAAAACATACCTCGTTCTGGACGACCTTCACCCTTTTCAACTGATTGAAGAAAAGTAAAAAAAATGGTGCTTGAAAATCGTCAAGCAAATGTTAACGGGATGGCAACAGTGCTCGACTTTACTCATGAATGCGTTCGAATGATTTTAGTGGGTATTCTGGATATAAAATGTTCTTGCTCGACTCATCCCGATTAAGCTGAATCAATGTATTGTATCACATCAAGAATTTAGATTTCTAAACCAATCTTCTCAAACATAACCCACAAGTTCTGAGCACTGGGTTATTAGAAAAATCAAGTCGCTTACTTATGGTACATACTATGATATTTGCAGTATGCGAGTGAACGCAGACGTAATTGCGGTTGCTCACATACAGTCGCTTGTCACACGGAAACGTAAAATACAAGTACATGAAATACTTGTATATATATTATATGTAGTAACGGTGATGACAGCGGCAACACTAAAGCCATTTATTAATTAATTAACTCAACTAAGTTGAATATATATTTTACGCACAGCTGCAAGTTATTGCCTCTTTAATTTTGGGGAAGTGCTTGCTGATGCTGCAGATTTTTCAGTGACACACTTAGTTGCAGACGGCCTGCCGGATTGTGGATTTCTAAGTGAATCTAGTATAGACAAGTACATTTTTTGAGTGTGCATGAATATATTGAAATTAGTGGATATGCTCCACAGTAATAAAAGCGAGAATGTTTTCTCACACAAAGATGGTTTTAAAAACTGTGGTTCTTATATTCGGTTTATGAGGGCTTAAAAAGATAGTAAACTCTATGCTTTCACTATTTGGGTAACATTTCATTTCGATATTTTACGAGAAATGGGCTCATGGAATTTAAAATTCTGTTATATTGTAGTTGTTGTAGATGTTGTTGTGTGTGCCATACCCACGTCAAACTCAATCAGCTTGTTAGAACACGTACATGAATATGTTAGTTAAGGAGTTAGGAGAAGTCAGAATTTTCAAAAAATCATTATTTTTTTTTTTTTTTGAATTTTCGTTAAGTGTAATATCTTAAATATATTCTCTAAAAATTTCAAGTTGATCCGATAATTAGTTTTTGAGTTATTCGACAAATAACAAAGAGAGCTCGGGCACTTCGAGGCGCTAGTGTAAAACTTTAAGCGCGTTTTTCTCAAAACTACGTTTTTTGAACTGGTGAAAACTGTAACTAGAAAACCGCTCAGTAGATTTTAATGAAAATTATACAGCGTTTAGAATACATAATAATTTCGGGCCTGATCGAAGAATTTTTTGTTTTTCAAAAATTTCGATTTTTTAATTTAAAATTTAGAAAAAAATTTCCTGAGGCCGCCATTTTCTTAATTTAAAAAAAAAAATCCTTCGATCAGACCCGAGTTTATCTATTTATAAAACTATTTTTTTTTTGTCCGATTGATTTTAGATGAATCTGCAAGGACTTATAGTTGTCATCGCAAGTAGCTTTTTTTGGAACTGAGTCAACACAAACAACTATAACTTTGGAAATTAAATTTTTTTTTTCAAATTTCGTGACTTCAAGTCAATACATTCTATAATAATGCCATGTTACTACTTTCGTAAAATAACACGATTTAATAGCAAAAAAATACTAAAAATTCTCATTTTTTCGTGCCTCTGACTATTTACCCCTAACCCCTTAATACAATTAACCTATAGGCACAGAAAAATTATACGTTGAAGTTAACTATTATCGCCAAAAATATACAGAGCACTAAAACTGACATACATATGTTATCCATTCAAAGTAACTAAGGTAATAAAGCGCTCTAGGGCTAATAATAACTTACATGGAACAATTTTAATGATTTCACCTTCATCTCCACCAGCCGTTGAATTGTGCCTGTGCGCTCATAAACTTAAAAGTTTTAACAAGATTAAATATTTAGCAACCTCGCACGTCTGTCGGCACTATCCAAAATTTCACACATCCACTACAAAGGCTTGATTTATGACGGATGTTGGGATGCTAGCACAATAACAACACTTTGCTGAAATATCATTGGTCTCTTAAGCATTTCGTATGTGAAATTTATGTTAAATAATTAATAATCACTCTATGAGCACGTGCGGGTTTATGTATTTTAATTTGAGTATAACGTTTCCTTGTGCCCGTTTTAGAACATAACTTTTTTTCTTTAATGTATTGCTAATGAAAATGTTGGATTGGGCGAGGTTTATGGCTTTTACGTAAAATTTCATTTTGGGCGCAAATCCTATCGTAATATTTCAACAATGTTTGTGCTTAACCCTTTTCGCAGCGGGAACAGATGTGCAGTTTTAGATGTGGCATTTTGTATAGCCTATGGATTCAGTGTTTGGTCCAAATTAAGTATTTACGATTGGTTTCGTATGTTTTACATTCGTCAATATAGGTAACCCTGGTAGAACATTAACGAGTTGTTAACCACAAACTAAGCTGCTCGCGACAGATCTATTACAACGGATCACCATATATTAACATATTATGGGCATCAAAACCCTTTCACTTTTGGCTCCTCCAGTAGGAATGGAGCGCTGGACGGTGAGAGGTCTTAACTCTGTGATGAGGAAGCTAGAGCCGTTGCAGAGTATGGACGCATTAAGGCATCAATAAGACAGGTGCTGTCGAAGATTTTTTGGCCGTTAGTATTCGTCGGCAGGCGAACGTCGAATATCCTCGAGAATCGTTTTTGTGAAGACTGCAATCTCCTGATCATCTCCTGAAGAGCTGGATCATCATGTTAATATTCTGTTGTAACCGCTATGCCTTAGCCCACGACGTTGAAGTCTTGAGACATGATCCAGTGTTCCAATCGCTCGCTTTGCAATACTGACGTAGTCACTGGCCCCACAACATGTCGCTCACACACTTCTCCGAAAGTAGCTTTTTCATACCCATTGACGATTTTGAGCACTTGAAAACTGGTGTGGCCTCGGATTCTAGTCAGAAGCACCGTACATTATAAATTTTACCCAAGGCATGTGAGGCTTTCACACCAGGCCAACCGTTGACGAATGCGCCCCACGTGTAATTGTAATTTTGAATATCAGGTGTGAATATGGGACTACCCAGCTATTAATATTTACTCTACGTTCCTCTTCCTCATTCACAGATATGTAGCGCAGACGGTCGCTCTCCACCTTTATATACATATCCACCAAAAATTAAGATAGTAGTTTCCTACAGCGTAGCAACAAATTAATATTGTTTTCACGGATCAATATATGGAAAGAGTAAAAGTCCGAGATTACCTTTTTATTTGGGTTGGTTTGAGGAACATTAAAGTGAAATCCCGCTGAGTCGAGAGGCATCGAGAGGCATCGTACTTCCGCAACACGATATCGCTCGGTGCCGTGGGGTCAGCGCTCGCAATTGCATGTATGATTACTATGGTATCGGACATATTCTCTAGGGTCTTTACGGACCAAGATTAGAAATGTCTTAAGCCTATTAGATGTCGGCTTTGTGTGGTCCGAACAGTGACCCAATTACACCCATCTACAAGCTCTTCCTCCTTAATAGACTAGGGAACATGTGTACCAAGTTTCATAGTGATATCTCAATGTACAGTTTGCCTACCTCGAAATCATACAAATTATCGAAAACGTTCACCAAAATTCAAAAAAAAAATTCAAAAATATTTTTAATATCAGATGAAGTTTTTTATTGGGCCATGCTGCTAATGAAAATACAAAATTTCAGGTACTTTCCAAAGTAAACAGGACTTTTTGATTCTAGCGGCCCATGGTGGCGCCATCTATATGTCGACTAGTGCATTAGAATTTGCTATCTTTATCAATTGTCCAGTGAGAATTTCATGACATTTCCTTGATATGAAGTGAAGTTATTGTGTTTTAAGTGTCAATGTGTTTGTGTTATTGGTGCGAAAATTAGCTTCAAACAAAGAGCCAACATTCAGTTTTGTTTTAAAATTGGCAAAACTTTTACGGAACCGTTTCTATTGATGAAACGTGTTAATAGCGGTGATTGCCTATCCCGTAGCAGAGTGCACAAGTGGTTTTAACGTTTTTAAAGCGGTCGTGAGAACATAAATGACGATCTACATGTGGGACAATCAAAATCCGTGATCATCGGAAATTCAATCGAAACTGTGCGAGAATTCATCAAAAATCAGACGAAATCATCATTTAAATTCATGAAAATGAAATTGAACATCTCCAAAACATCGCATTTATCGCAGTTTGACCAAATATTGCGAAAGGTGTTTGCAAGGTTTGTTCCGCACAAATTGACTGACGACCAAAAATTGCTCAGAATCCAACATTCGAAGGACATCATTAAAGAGGTTTATTTGACCAAAAGTCACATTTTAGCCATTAACCACACCCCGTGTTTACCTGATATGGCACCGTGTGACTTCTTCCTTTTCGGAAAAATGCTATTCCCATGAAAGGAAAGCATTATGCAGACGTAGAGGCCATTCGAAAGGCTTGCACCGGCATACTGGCGACCATACCGGCCAACGCGCTAAAACACTCGTTCGACATGCTTTTGGACCGTGCAAAGGATGTATTGAAGCAGAAGAAGACTATTTTGAATAAAATAAATTGTTTTTTCTGAAAAAAACCCGTTTTTTCTGTTTTTATTTTTAAGTCTTGTCTACTTTGGAACGCACCTTGTAGGTAAGTGAAAAGATTTAGCTGAATTGTGTTATGATTTATGGAAACAAGATAATGAATCTTACAGATGACTGATGGGTATACGGGGCTAAAATCTTGAAAAACAAAATCCTTAAATTTTCTTGTCAGATGCTCATAAGTGAAAAGTTAAACACACCCTATTTAGATATTTTTTCTTTAAGTCACATTAAAAAGGATTCATTGAATTTTTGATATTGAATCGAATTTCGTAACACCCATCTTCTATTCTTGTCCAACGAATCAGCGAGCCTCTAAGACTGAAATGATGAGGACAATGAGCGTATTTTACAAGAAGTCTTTTCCTGACTTAAAGACAAAATGGGGATTGCCTTTAACTTCAAAGTTTCTATCATAATACAATAAAACTTTGTGAAGCTAAACAGAAACTGGAATCAAGCTTAAGTAATCCTGCGTAGTGGTGATGAGAATCTTTAACATCTACTTAACAAACTATAGTATATCTGTAGAAACTTATTCTTCAAAATGGTTAAATATAAGTTAAAATTCCCCTTCTGAGTAATGAACCTCTACTCCATTGCCATCTGCACTCGGAGAAAGAAAAGACCGATAGGAAAAACGGAGATTAAATTTGGAAGTCAAAAAGATTTTTTATGAGTTAAATTGACAATTACGCGAGTGAAATTAGTAGCTACAGTGTCGCAAAGATTCCACATTGCCTTAATATTGACAGACCAGGGATTGTTATTGCCGCCATTCACTCAATCAAACGAATATTAATTTACATTTTTCCACAAGCAGGCAAAACAACACGTTCACGAAAACAACAGCTGCAGCAACTACAACGTCAACTGACTGCAACAACAATTTACTAAAGTCGCAATGACAAAAATTGACAAATATATGCAATGTTGGCGTAGCAGTAAGCACGAAGTACCAGAAGAAATCACAAGACACCGAAAAGTATATTCGCAACGACCACGATAGTCAGCAATACTGCGGAAGCCTAGTCCTTATCGGCCAAAAACCAAACTTTATTGCTTTCGCGCTTTTTTTTCTACTTCGCACTTATTTTCCTGTATTTTAACACGCTCATTAGTGCTGTCACGTTTTCGCCAATAACGGCGCACTTCAATCTGTTTGCTGTGAAATAGCAAATAAAATTCGTGCATTCATTGAGAGTGGACTTTCGAAGGACAAGTGGATGGCGAAATTAGCAAGACAAAATGCAAAGTAAAAGCAGAAAGATAAAAAATTTTAAATATTCGCTGCGATTTTTTCTTGCCCTATTTAGTCGGCGTACCGAAATTCTTAAGGAGCGAAATAACGGCAGCCAATGCTAACTAAGTTAAGTGAAGATGCTGAATTAAGTTTCTCTGTTAGACTGCGGAATACCTGACAAGTTGCTTCTCTGTGCATTTCGTTTGCATACTTTTACATAAATAAATTTTAACGAAGCACGAAAGTAACTGTTATTTACGGTAGTAGAGGCTTTAGTATTTTGTAACTTTTAAATAATTCAGTACCTGAACAGATTTTTGGATATGTGGCCGCCAATACTATGTTCTATTTGATTCCTTCACGCATTTTATGGCTTGTTCGGTTGATTTATATTCGTGGGACACCAAATGTCCCAACATTATTACTTTATTTACCAATATGTTCTGGATACAAAGAATCTTGGAGAAATCCATAAGCACACCCTAACTGATATTGAATTCCATGCCAAAACTATTGAACATTTTGAACTCTTGGTCTTACCAAGATGCTTTGTATGAAGTAAACCGCTGGGGTGGAATATCTTACCAATCGGTATACGAGCGCTAAAAGTATTAGAAGACCGATGTCGACCATTTTTTAGATCAAATTTAAATTAAGTTAGTCAGATAGGAAATAATTAAGATTTTGCACTGTGATGTATGATATACTATTGTCCGCGTAGATGGATTCAAGGGGCTTGAGTCTGCTTCTACCAAGTGCTGGGCAATCTAGAGTCACAGACCTAGAACACCTGTTCATGAGTTTCCGCTTCCATATCGAAAAACCGGTGGTTTGCGCAAAATGACTATGCCCATGAAGTACAAATGTTTCTCCAGCCTGCCGTGCCCCATAGAAAGTGCGACAAAAAGACGGAATTTGTCTCGGGAGAGATTGATCATACTCTAAAACTTGTAGGGTTGTAACCTCTTAACAGTAACTTGATATGGCGAACTCCTGTTGCGTGATGCCAACAAAAACTCAGGACTTAAGGTTGTTGTTTTGGCATTCGGTTAAATTCTTCTCGCTTTCGTTAGCCTTTCGTGCCCACGTATTGTTTTTATTTTTATGAATTTTCAAAATTTAACTCCCGCTAAACATTCCTATCTCAGTATCATACTTCAACGCACACTTTCGCCTCGTCTTTGGTGATCAACTCGTGAATGTTCGATTTCTTTCGTCTCGTTATCACATTTTATAGCATTTATTAGGCAAATTTTGTGGGTTTCCATTAGGCAACCTTTTTCTATAACCATTACATTAACAGCATTAACCGATGTTTTCAACGGTTTACAAACCACTCCAAACGTTTTTTGCTAGATGAAATGACAGCTTTTGGTTGCTCTTCGTCCCACATGCGGCACTTTTGCTTGTTTACATGGGCCTCATCGCTGAACAAAACTCAGGGTGATTTTATTAGATAGAGTACGCAAAGTAGGCTTATTATATTTTATATTAAAATGGTCATACTCTTTGGTTATAAACTTTATTTGTATCATAAATTTCTAACAAAAATTCAGTTAAATAACCCGTAGTCTGATATTACTCATACGCCCAGACGGACAAAGCTTTAAACATGCATGGTCAAGCATTTCTTGTAATGACCAATTTTTGCACTTTTTAACAAAAAAAATTGTCTAGCACAAAAAAAAAACATTTAAGGAAGGGAAATAGGCGTGCTTGTTGTCCGATTTCGTCCATTTTCGCAAGTAAAAATGCTATAATATGTAAGTATCGAATTTGCTTGTAATCGGTTAGGTGGCTCTTGAGGTATGTGATATTACTTAATATTGGGCGGTGCCTTATCGTCCAATTGCTGCACCTGTTTGTACAAAGCATCTAGACCAGCGTTGTCCACGGCCTATGCGCACAATAGCGCACGGACAGTGCCAGACACCTCACACCAACATGTCGCGACAAGTGTCTGTGAAAGCACGATTGTGCTACTGTATTCAACTTCGTAGGCAACCCAGTGGCAAAATAATTCACTACTGAAAAAAGTAAGCGAGTTGGTAATGGGTTGCGGGGCAAGAAACGAAAAAAATTTCGCTTTAAAATCGTTGTTGTTATCTTCAAGAAATGTGTGAATTTTATTCATGTGAGTTGGTCATCTGCACAACTGATCGACCCAGCCCTCTGGGTATGTGAGCGCTTCAGTACTAAATTTCATAGGAAATAGGTTGTGTGACAAAACCGATGCTTTTTTGTTGTTGTTCTTTTCTGAAAATAATTGGTAACCGTTAGTCCTGCCACGACGCCGACAATTGTTGTCTTTCAATTTTAATTATTGTCGTTTTTAGTAAATTTTAAGTATCGGTTGAAAGCGGTCGCGTGTGAAGTATTATAATAATAATAAAGTGGAGAAGAAAACATGATTCCCAGTTTGCGACGTAATGCAACTCACGGAAATTGAAGATGATGTTTCCAAAAACAAAGATATGTATATACGTAAGTCCAAAGTCTTACAAACATATATATATGTATATAAATTCATTATCAGCAACTAAATCGGTGTATCAGGTGTCTATTATAAAAAATATTATTGGATCAATTGGAGTTACAAACGGAATGAAAAAAATTCTCAGCGATAGCGTCATGGTGCAGTTAAATTATGATGGACTGCAAGACGAGGTGGCATTCAAGAAGTTTGACAGCCTAAATAATGCCATATATGGTAAATTTTACTTTTCCGTAATTAATAAGTCTTTGTTTTGATACACTTTGTTTATTTTTTTTAGAAGCAATGCAAGTGGAAGGTTTCACTAAAGGCGATTATGAGCGGGGGCTCAAAAGAGCTTTCAAGATGGGTAAAAACCGATATCACAAAGCGGAGTCTTTGAAAAAGCAAAAAGATAAACAAATATAATAAATTAAAGTATGAAAACAATTAATTTAAGTAACATTGACATTATTTTTAAATTTAAAATCTTAATTATAGTAATTTGTACTGAAGTGGATTTTGTTATTATTTCTGAATGAATTAAAAAATATAAAACTATAAGATATTTATTTTTGATTCGTTTTAGTAGGAAATGCGTACAACTGATCGATTCACATATTTAGGTAAGTGAGCACAACTGATCGATTCGTATACCCAGGTATGTGAGCCGGTAATGCGTACAACTGATCGATTTGTATCCCTGGGTATGTGAGTTGATCTGTTCTGAAATTCCTAGGACATCGCTGTGTTAAAATTCAGCAATGAATTCAGCAGTAAGACCCTCACTTTGGCTCTTACCAACTCATACACTACCTATTACCTTTTGCTAGTGGGAAGCAAAGCACAATTTTGCGATCAGTTGAAGCTAGAATAACCAACACAAGCATAACGTGCACACAGTCACGTTGGACAATACTGATCTAGACAGATAAATGGATGGACGGACAGACAGGCAGTCACCCAGATTTCAACTCCTCTCGTCATATATAAAACATTATTATTTTCCTATAAGTAAGATTGAGCTTTGGTTTAGAAAACGGGATATTATTAAATAAAAAAAGGAAAATAGGTGATTAACTTTTCTGTCGCATTAAAATAAAAACTAAGCCTCAAAACAGAAACAAAATCGACATGAAAATGAGAAAATTCATTATCACAAAAACACGCTCAATAACAAGCTGTTATCGCGCATACATGTTGATCCGGCATGTTTCCGCCCACCGCAAGCTACAGCCAACTCTAACCAACCCAAACAGATGGCTTAAATCAGAAGTTGTTACAGGCTGTGAACAGTCAAGCGAGTGAACGCAAAAAATTACATTAAAGCGAATGCCATATGCCTTGGTGGGAATGAGGCAAACAATAGCATACGCAAAAACCCTGAAACATTTGCATAACAACAAAAAATATAAATAAAATGGAGCAGATGCGCAGATGTCATTCTTCAGATTTGGAACCGTTGAAAAATATGTTTGTCTATGATCTAATAACGTGGAACCCATTAATCCCGGCTGTGGCATCAATAACAGCGGAAAGGCGCAACACTATTGGTTAGCCATTTTGACGAAAAATGTCGCAACTAACCGTCAAATAGATGTCGACCGTGGCATCTATTGCACTAAATTCGAAAAAAATTTGCGCGAACAAATATATCAACTTCGACCATTTCTACGAAAGAGTAAAGAAATAGTTAAATAGTTGTCGTTAAGTCAAAGCCTATCAACCTAATGCTTCTCATCACATTCCAGGCGGTGTCTAAATAAATATTTTTGGAGCAATGACAGTTCCTTGGTGAACACTGACAGTTTTCCAACATTTATTGAAAAATTGCACTTTTACGTTTATAATGTAGGAAAAACAATTACACGAAGAAAATTTCAACCGAATACTGTTATAATATAAAGAAAAGTCGTTTGTTTTAACGATGCTTATACATTATATGAAATATATATACGAAAAGTCCAAATAATTTTCATTAAAAAAACAGGGCTATAAATGCAGATATGCCGCAGCGCCTAATAGTATGTTCAATTGGGTGATTCAAAAAAAAAATTTTTTCTTCGTTTGGTACTCGGAAAAATAGGTTCCTAGACACCTCTAAGAAAGCCCCTCCAAAAACCTATGAGTTTCATCATTTTGTGGTATAAAATTCATAAGAAATAAAAAATGTTTCCAAAAATAATTAAACTTCAACCGTTAATATCGTTTAAACGGTTGGGTTTACGAAAAAATCGTGGAGACCTTTTTTGTAGAGCATTCAATTTCCTACAAAATCTAAGGAACAAAATATTTTTTCAAGTAGTTGGAAGCGAGATATAAATTTTTCTATCTGATAATAAAAAAAATAGAAAACTCCATGTAGGAGGGACTTCCCATTACAATTAAGAACTCATGCTTGGAGAGGCTTTCTCAGAGGTGTCTAAGAACCTATTTCTCCGAGTACCAAACGATAAAAACACCCATAAATTGGCTTTCGAAGTCATTTGTTTATCGTTGAGCTTGTGTTTGTATTGATATAAAGAATAAATAATATTCAAGTTAAAAGCCTCATCGCCATGTGTGCTTTGTTATACCCTTTACCAAAAAAAGTATACAATGCAAACACATGCATTCTACTTCTACTTATGTAATGAACTTGATATTTATAATACACTGATATTCACAGTTTCGGTTAGCCGTCCCTCAACTCAGGCATTTTTTTTTAGGGTTTCCGTATTGTAAATACGCCGCTCATTGACTATGTATTTGACTTCTTATCGACTGGCAATGCCTATTTGGGGCGCACGTATATTTTAGTATGTATGTGTGTGTACATATTCCCGAGGATAACCACATGTGAGGCCCCACTCGGACATGTAAGCCAAATTCAACAACATGCACGCCACTTACAGCCATTTTTCGGGATGAGCATAAGTGCCACAGTGTTGGAGCCGAACAATATTTCTACGAACAAAAAAAAAACATTTTTTTTTCGCTCTCAGTTTCACTACAATTCTCCGCTGTTCTTCCGAATTGTTTTCAAACTCTCACACACATTTCCATAAAAGGCGATGGCCTTTTGTTGCAAATGACAGCAACATGTTGCAAAGTTTTTTTTCTCGACTAACCATAAAAGTTTTTTGATTGCTACCCAGCGTATTGTTGGGATTTCTGCGCTGCTAGTTTCGGTTTGTGGCAAGGGATTTTTGGATTTTGGATTTTTTTTGCACTGATAGAAAACACTTCACTTCTGCGAACTTTCATAAAAATTCTGTCGTTTTCACATATCCTTTACAGCCATCTGTCTGATCTTTAATTCATTTGAAGTAATTTTTGAATAATAATCTGGTGATTTATGCAATTTATTACTATAAATGAGTGAGCGACAAGCTTGATTATTTTTAAGGCGTCAGTAGGGTAATCTTTTTTCCAAAAAATGTCTTTTTTTTAATTTTCTTTTCCTTTATACCCTTAGAATTAATGTAGAAGCCCCCTTTAGCATTGAAAGGTTTCAAAAAAGGCCCGAAAATAATAATACCGCTCGACGTTCGGAGCACTCGGAGTGCCTCATCTCAAACTTTAAACGCGTTTTTCTCAAAACACAATTTTTTAAACTGGCGAACATGATTCTGGTCGAACTACTCAACCGATTTGCTTAATTTTATTTTGTTTTTTTTTTTTTTTTTTTTTTAATGCTCACAAAACGCCTGGCTATCGTCCCTATATTTTTTTATAATTTATTTATCAAATTCCGAAAAAAAAAATTTATACACTCCACGTATACCTCATGATATGTGAAAAAAGTTCTATTGTAGAATAAAAATTTCTATGAAAAAAATGTAAAAAAAAAACAGGCCAGATTACCCTACTGACCCCTAAACTTTTAAATTGCATTACGAAATATTTCAGACATACAGAGTAACATATAAAATGCCTTTAGTCTTGGATAGATTAGTTTACGTCTTCAAAAAATAAAAGATCCAACGAGGACTATATCTAGGCTATAAGGTCTCCAGGTTTATCTTTTCAAATTAGTTTCTGCCCAAGAATAATTAAAATTGTAAATATTATCCTCACAGTAATAGCCTTACACATTTTTATCTGAAGAATTCTCCTAGCGAATGAACTCTGGAAATGGGGAGCGAAAGTAAGAACGTCGATAGCAACTTTATAACTCATTTACACATACTACCTATATATACTTTTCCCCTTTGTGTCTAGATGGAATACAGAGCAACCATATGTATGCAACCGAAACAACAAAATCGAATTTTGCTGATAAAAGACCTAACATATGTATCACGCACTCGTTGGCTGGATTGCACTTGAAAGCCGCGTATTCATTTCAGTTTGCTTAGTTTTGAAATTCACGCTAGCAAAAAATTTCAATATATCTGAGCACACATCAGACATCCTCCAGCAACATTGAAAAGTATCACATACAAGAATTTCTGTATCTAAATTCATAAAAGCACATTTGTGTTCAAATTTTCCCACAGCATAGCAGAGTGTATTGCCAATTTATGCTTTGGAAATTCCATGTGATTTGCTTCGATGGCATACAAATCGAGTGTAAAATTGTATTTTTTTGCAACCTTTTCTCACTTTTTAGACTCTTGCCAATTGACTTTTGCATAGTTGCGTGTTCTTCTCGTATATCCTTTATCTATGGAATTTGCCGGCTAGAACACTTTGTTATTGCATAAGCAAAGTTTTTGCGTCGAAGCCAGTGTATGAGAGCAGGCTTTGGATTTTGTTAAAATTATTTTTGAATTCATTTGAAAGGTTTTAGTGTTTTCGAATACGCTGTTTCAATTTAATCCTCTTTGTTACGTACTAAAGTAAGGCAGGCGCTACTAATTAGATTTCGCGCAGTGCTTTTATCTTTGTGCTCTCTTTTTTATAAGGGTTTTATTAGCTTCATCTATATATATATTTGTTTTGGGGTAGTATCGACGCAATTTTTTCTATTTTTGCCAAGACCACATACTACAGAAATCACATACAATCCTATGGATCATAGTCAGCCGAAAATTCGAAAATCCTGATATTAGTTATTAGTTTTTTAGTTGTATTAGTATTTTAGGCTCAAAGATAGTATAGTAAAACACGCTGTCTCATTTCCATTGAGATAACTCAGATATTGACCGATATATGCGGTATAAAGTTGCCCGAAAATACGATAATATGTATTTATAATAGGCATATGGGAAATCTAGGAAGCATCGATTCGCTTCAACCCATTTTACAATATCATCATGAAAAGATTATCTCTGGTTTTCAATTGTATATCCCATACACTGACCGATATTCTCGGTTAAAAGCAAACTAAAGATACTGCGGTCCTCATTTCCGGTATTTAAAGGCTTCAACAGTGTTGGTTGTATTTGAACAATTTTCGGTCATAAAGTGGCGTATTCTAAAAGTGTACTAAACGAGGAAATGCTTTTCGATATATCTAAAAACTGAAGGCAATTTTTCTATGTTAAAAATGTGAATAATAAATAAAAATGCCCATAACTTTTATGCTTGGCTATTTCATCTACAAAATGTACCCCAGAGAATATGTACACCCACAAATGTTTCAAAACACATTGACAAACAACTTGAAAAGCGCAAAAAATGTAGACGAATACACAAACATACTAAGTCATAAGTGCCTATTTGCGCAGACACATATCAATGTGAGTATACGTCGGCTCTTTTCATAACAACGCAACATATATATAGATGTAATATCTACATATATACAAATGTATTCCTGCTATAAATGTCTGAGTTTTTATTTAAAGCGATTTTCTTTCTTCTCTTTCACGGTGCATTTTCTCCTCGCCTTTTCCCCAGTGGCTTATGTCGATTGCTGGTAAACTCACATGTGAAACAACTGATTTATGTGACTTCCCATAAAATTGAACTATAGTGGAGTAGGATATCTTTAAAAATCACAATAAAAGCGCAAAAAAAGTATCAGTAAAACACTAGAAATATTCTTACTTGCATTTAATTACACTTCTTTACGATTCTCCGAATAATGCAATTATATTTATTAACTCGTTTCGCGTTTAAAGAACTCTGCTGGTTTGGTTTCGTATCCCACATTACTTCAGATGTTAATATATAACAACATAACTTTATATTCACTTACAATTATCTTTGACATTTTTATAAATTTGAACTAGAATTTGGACAAAATACATCTACAATCTTGTTTCGCAGGTATTGCCTAGTTTGGTTTAATATCTATACTCTTCAAACTCGGAACAAATTAGCGCAAAAGGCATATCTCATGATTTTAGTACTTCCTGGTTTTTCGACAAATCGCTGTTCAAATTGACTGAGTCTCATATGCATTTTTTAAAAGCAATTACATAAATGAATTAATATTTATTTTTGCTGTGTTAAAAATGTGGCAAGGTAATGAGAATAATCATCTTAGAAACTTAGTACAGAATTTTTTTTTCGATCAACTAAATTTAATGTAATGTTTGCCCATAAAAACCCTTTCGGAAAATGTTAGAGAAGAATAACTTTTGATGTGTATTATATTTGTAAAAGTGTGTATCAAAATATATGCAGTAATTTTCTTTATGAATTCAAGTGTACTCGCCGAAAATGTTCGACTGCAGTTGTTATTATGTGCAAATCGAAGACCACGACGGATCATTCAAAAAAATCTCTTTTTACCAATTTTTTATATATTTATATTCTTATGTGATTGCAGTTTTTTGAGAAGTTCACAAATCACATCTGATTAAAATACTCGTTCCACGTCCACAAAAGAATGACGACTCCAATAATATTACAAATCGATTATCATGCTTTGATTAATTCGGAAGTAAAGTGCCTAAAATACATATTATTTTTCCCGTTATACCTTCATTTAACCAGGTGAGATATTGCAAGCAAATTGTAGCTTAATAGGTTCAATAGAAGAAGAACTTTTCGCAAACCACAAAGAGTCCAAGTATAGTTCAGTATTTTTCAGAGAAAACAAAATTATGGATTTTCAAACCAAAATTCATTTTCAAGAAAAGTATTTTGTGCTCATGCATTTTTATGTATTTATGAATGTATGGTGTAAAAGATTATTGCTCATTTCTACAAACATTTTTTGGCCTTGTACCATTCAACATTCCAATTCCCTTTGAAATTGCATTAAATGCATACGAGAGTGAGGCATAAGTAATGTAAGAGATTAGCGCCAACTTAGCGTAAATTTTCATTAATTAGCAATATTTCCAGTACTTTTGCACAGCAACACACACTTACGTTTCGTCAATCCTATTACCTTCGTGTTGAGATTTCATATGCAAAGTAATTTCACTCGCTCCATTGATGAGAAGTGGCAGAGTCAAATTGTAACTTCATTTATCACGCTGGTCCCGATATGCTACATATCAACCTACAGCTTTTATCGGTAATGCACTGTGTAGCAATTGCTTTTAACCGTAGTGCTTGTGGGGTTTGGGCCAACTATGTTAAACCTCAGCTCTCCATACTCTACAAACTATTTTTCTACGTATTGCAAGTATAAAATTTTATGCACAGTGTGTTGTTGTACACAGAATTCTATGAAAACCAACAATACTGTTCTATAAAAACTATCCGTTGCCTATTGTGTAAGACCCTCTGCCATCTCCTTCACAGTAGCAGAAAATTTGTCTGGACGATGGAACGTTATTTGCGAAAAAAGCAGTTGTTATTGACATTCACGAAATCATTATATATTTTTCTCAAAATTCTAAATATTTTCAACGATTTTGCATAATTTTCTGCATAATCAAAACTATGTATTTCTACAAAATCAAGAAAACTATTAATTTAATGAGACATCTCTTGAATTTTAGTACAGGTTTTGTTTATAACCATCTAACTTGGAATACGGTGTTACATATTTATGTGTGAATATAAGAGAATATAAGTTTAAGAAGTGTCTCTTTTGACAACTTTTATTTAACTTGAGAACATAAAAGGCAGTTGAAATGCTATTTCCTATAGTTTTTCAAATTTCCTAACCTACATTATGGGATATCATATTAACTAGCCTAACTATTTTCAATATTATTGCTTTCAGCATACCTAGACAATTTTTAAACTTGCTTTTTAAGTCAGAGTTTGAAAAGTTGTACTCAGAAAGTTGAATAATAAACGCTGAAGCAACAAGATTCTGTGTTATATATTACCAACTATTTAAGACTGAAAAATTTTATTAAAAAAATAACCAGTATCGTATGTTCTATGATGAGGTAACGGGTGTTTTAGGACCGATTCGATCTTCTATTTTCCCTAAAACTCTGACATAGATAAAGTCGGATGCTGTTCATTTACACTGTTCTTCAGAAAGCAATCGTTGACATTGCATTTTATCGAAAATAAATTAATATTATTTTTGTATGCAAATATTGCATGTGTTTTAAGATGGCTCTGCAAAGCTATGCAATTTCATTGTGAGAAATATACTCTCAATATTGAAAAATCTATCAAAACTTTAAAACGTCTGTTAGCAGGGACCTTATACACTATTTCAATCGAAAATATGAAACGCTCAAAGCACTTCAAATGTTTTGAATTCGATGGTATATGCATATAGTTAAACGATTCATTTGTGACAGAATATTTCAGTAAATAAATAACCTGCGCCAACAGAAAATCAACACGATTTGGTTGCTTACTGCTGCGTCGTACCTGCAACTGAATTCAATTATCATGCATCATAGAACTTACTTGTCTACACAATTTGCGAGTCAACTTAAAACACTCTGTAATTTAATTTTCTCAAGCAAAGAGTTGCACTCACATTTTCGGCTAGAAACAATTCAGGCAAATATTTCGTCACACACAGCCAAGTTTCAGTAAATACTTGTATGTTGCTAAATTCACCGCTGTTTCTTTTGCATTTTTGATTTCTTAGATGTTATACCGAGTTAGACGTTAGACGAAATGGCGATGAATACACGTAATGAGGACACGCATATTGAGCTGTTCAAGCAATAAAATGCATTCCATTTACTCAACCAAGCTTCGTCAAGCATCCTAAGAGTAAGTGCTTCTGGAGGCCACCCAATTTTATCGTTGTTTCGGTGAAGACTGCGACAAAATATCATACATATCGTAATAGGGGCAGAAAAGCCGTGTGATGTGTGAAATAAAGTTTTAAAATAGGGGTTCATCTTTTCCATTTTTAAAGTTTCGGTAAAATTGCCACTGCCCTAAAATATGGTATCCAACAAAACAGCTATATATTCTATCACTGGTACTAAAATTACGTGTTGACAATCAAGTAGATTGTAACCCTGGACATTTGGATAACAGACATGAGCTTGGAGGTCAATGGAAAATAAATTGAAAGTCGAAAAGGTATTTTCGTATTTTGTCAACAGATGTCGTTGCAGTCGTATATCTGCAGTGCTACTACTCACATTGTATCACACAATATAGTGTTGGAAAATTGAGATCTTAACCTTCATTAATCAAAAAAATTAAATTCGGGAAAATTGAAATAAAGTTACAGCTATTCAAAAATGAGTGAAAATAATGAAGAAACTCGCAATTTTCTGAAATTTTGTATAAAAGAGAGAAAAATGTCACGCAAGCCACTACAAATTTGGAATAATGTCTCTAGCGGAAAAATCCCAAAAGTGGTTGACTAAAATGCTA